>JAPDSC010028990.1:0-21065 GCA_026290005.1 Latrodectus geometricus | reverse complement strand
GAGCAGATACTGTTGATCAACATTCACAAAGATCAACAACTAAGAACAAATATTTGTTCTTAAAATCTAGAAAAGTATGAATACTTTTTCGTTTAAAAGAATTGTGAATATTGCAATCCTGTCATGAAGAGATACTGTTGATCAACATTCACAAAGATCAACAACTAAGAACAAATATTTGCTCTTAAAATCTAGAATAGTAAGAATATTTTTTCGTTTAAAAGAATTGTGAAGTTTGTAATCTTGTCATGAGCTGTTATTTAGCAGATACTGTTGATCAACATTCAAATCATTAAATTCAAAAGCTGTTCTAAATCACAAGAAAAATACAATTATCACTTTCTCATAACTTTTATATCTTTCACAGGCAGGACAAGCTATATCATATGGAGTTTTGGTTACAGACAGAAATCTATTAAAGTATCACATTTAGGGCATAGGAAACAGAGGTTCCTGAAAGATTCGATTCCCCCCTTTTTTTCCTTCTCCCTTCCTGGTCTGCTGACATGTTGTCCCACAGTAGTGAGAGCGGAGAACGATGGCAACTCGTCCATCACCAGTTCTAGGGAGAAAATAGAAGACTTACAAAAGGGAACGTGAAGAGGGTTGGAAAAGAAATGAGATCTCTTTAGGGGGACAATAGGCCGTCACTAATCTGCGGTTTCTTGGAGAAAGAGAGAGAGGAAAGTTTCATTGTCCAACCAGGCTTCAACGCTGCTTTTTCAGATAAAGTCTGAGAAAGAAAAGTCAGGGGAATGTGGGATTACCTCAACAGGACAGCTAACATATTCGCGCCTTTTTTTATGCATTAAATATTACTTTTTAACATGTATATTGAAGATTTTGAGGTGAATGGGAAAATATTTACAAGTGTGTGACAATGAATACTAATGAGGGCTTAGTAAACGTATTGTAAAGTGCATATTTTTTGTAGAATCAGACATCAATCATATAGACTCATAATGTGAATATTTCCAAACCGCAGCCATATCCTGTTTACTTGTGCTTTCCTTGATGGATTTCCATATAATTAAGAATGGAATCTTTCTACGTGTAAAAAATACTAAAACACATTCTGACAGTTAAAATTTCCATTCATCCCTTGTAAGTCTTAAAATTTTTACTCAAATTCTCTTGTTTATGAATTAAAAAAATAATTTCATATATATCACATGTTTTGCTAGAAATCAAGCACCCCGATTATTTTTAATTATGCAGGTTAATTAAAAATTCATTGTTATGAATACCTCCCTATAAATTTACCCCCATTTTGTATTATTTGAAAAATTACTTATTTTGAAAGTTAAGGTGAGAATGAAACCGTTAAAGCATTCTAATTGTTTATAACTAATTGTTTATAAGGTGGGGAGAATTAAACTATTTCGAGTAAACAGCAGTTTCAAAAAAGTTTCAGACGCTCAGTTACGAAATGTATTTTTATTTTAAAATAAATAAATAAACTTACAAAACAATCATGTTAAACAGATTGTTCCGTAAAAACGTAACTCTATTGTAAGAATCACCACAGAAGTTTGATAAAAATTTTAACTGTTTAGGCATTGAAAATTCATGTGAGCAAAAATTATGATCGCAAGTTTTATGTATATAAATAATTAAATGTTCACAATTTTCTTATCTTTTAGACTAAAAACCAGATTATACAATTAAATTACCAGTTTTATCTAGGGAGAAAAATTCTTAAAAATTATTGAAAAAAATTTGAACAGTTTTTGCAATAATAAATTAATTTTTTTAATATTTTTGGACAAACAAATCAAATAGTGCATGCAAATTCAATCAAAATATATAAATCATTTATATACTACTGTGAAAAACAGCATAAGCATATTAAATAAAACAATTATATCTAATATTATCCCTTTACTTTTGTTGAAATTAAACAATATTATGTTTTTAAAAAATATTTTTTATTGATTTTTGTATCATATAAATTGTATATTTCACTTTTTCAACTTTCTAAACTTTAAAAGTGATCTAAATTTAAGGAAGTTTTCAAGTATGTCTGTTTAAAATGATATAATATCTGTGGCCTTTATAGGTATTGAAATACTAAAACTTTTTTTTTTTAATTTTTGTCAAGTACATAGTAATACCATTTTATTTCCCTGAATTAATCTTTCTTTAATTTTATTGCAATATATATTTCCTCTCGCCCAAAAAAAAACATGCTTTATCACAAAATAGTGCAGCAATTCTTTATGTTCTGCTAAAAATACTTTTACATTGATGATAACCCTCATCGTTATATTATATAGTCAATGCTGTAAGACAATATTTTATAAATTTGTAATTAATCATTGAACTTTCTTTTTGCACAGTTTCTTCAAGTATTCTCAGTGCAATTTTTTACCCATTGTTGAAAATGCGTTTTATTGCACACAATCAAAATCCCAATCAACAACTTATTGTGTCTTTAAATGAATCAGCAGACTTTCAATATGTTCCAACGACGTACCAGTTCTTGGAGGAAACATATCCACCAGGAGCAGATGGTGTGCACGCGACAATGTCCGTGCCTGAGCATGTGCTTTTGTAAATAGAGACTTTTGAGTGGGGGAGCGGTCTGGTCCTCCACCACCTGTTCCAAGTTCCGTATGGGACATCAGGGTGTCGCCATGGAACGATCATCCAGATATTGGTAACCCGACACTTCATAAAGCTTAAATCGCTTATCGGCCCAATTGTTGTTCTGTCTGCATCAATGGTATTGAAGTAAAATATGGTCATGGGCTCAGGTTGAATTTTAACTGCTGCTTTCACAGATTATTAAAAGGGATAAACTTATCCAGTATTTTGTACAAAAATGTTTTTCTGATTTTAATCAATAATATAGGCATTGATAAGTTTGCTTGTTTATTGTGAAAATAATATAAAAGAATGTCAGTATAAACATGAAAATAAAATACTGTCAATATAAACATAAATGTTTGTATGTGTATTCAGAATACATGCATGTATTTTTGAAGGATGTGTTATAATCTTTTCAAGGGCCCATTTTATAAAGAACTAACTTCTTTGAAGTGTGGTATGAAAAAATTTTGAAATGTTCGTGAATTTTATTACTAATTTTTTTATGATAATATGCTGTTTTTTAAATTCCTTTTTATTTGTCAATATTTCGTTAATTTTAATATTAAACAGGTGTACATACATCATTAAAAACACGGAATAACATATATTTGAAAAAATACGAAATAGTTTATTTACAGAGTGGTCCAAAAAGCTTGATAGGAAGTAAGCGATCATTGTGGAAATAAGGCTATATGCGTTAATATGAAACTTTTTTTTAATAAAGGTGTAAATAACGTCTAATATCCTAAAGGCGTTATAAAGCTTATTCCGAAACTCTGACAACGTTTTGTTGGTATCAAGTGCATCAATCTCACTTCTGATGGCCGATTTCAGATCATCCAAGGAATCAGGGACATACTGTTGTTTCTGTCCTTAACATAACCCCCATTAGAAGTCGCACAGATTTAAATCCAGACTGTTTGGCGGTCACTTTATCCCGTCTCTGCATCCAATGCAATCAAACGCTCAGCAAATATGTTCCAAGTTACATGAAGGTGTTGGCAGTTCTATGAGGACGAGACAGATTATGTATGAACTATTGTCATGAAGAGATCGTCTTCTTCAAGCTAAAGCAACTTTAGGTACCTACTCATGTAATCATACCGTCAACGAATATCGGAATAATCATAGAGCGATTACCACTTCACTAGGCACCCTTTTTTTCTAACTTTAGACGGCATGCTTGCCGAACAGAGACTTTACTTCGGGTATTCTCATAAAATTTTCATAACGATAAATAACCATTCTTCCTAGGTCATTGATTCCATATTATTTATTATTTATCACCGGCAGTCAAGTATTCAGCCGAAATGTCAATATACATTTCGAATATGGAAAACTTATATAAATGGATCAGGAACTTAAAATAATTCCATCATATTTTTTAGATCACCCTGTAAAAGGAAATCTTACAACAATTTATGTCTAGACGAATGAATGTAAATCATTACTTTGTCTAGAATATCTTAGAAAATTCACTGCGTTAGCACAATATATTTTAGCTCATTTAAAAATATTCGAAAATCTAGCTGACAAAGCTTTTTAATTTTCTCCCTATTTACCTGTCAGCAGGGGTGAAAAAGGACTGGGAAAATAAGAATCGGACCACACACTGGTACATACTTAGTGAGCTTAGTATCATCCTCTTTTTCACTTTTAAACGTAAATGGTAAAGAAAAATCTATCGAGTAAACGATATTCTAGACCACACACACACCCCATCGGATTGATTTCCTTTTGCACACATAATTGAAATTGATTTTGAAATTTTGATTTCTTGATTATTGATAAAAAATGATTGATTTTAGTTATTCGAAATTATAATTGATTTTTAAATTCAGCGTGCTTGGCGAGTTATTTTTTTTTACATATATAATTATAAATCGTGAAGAAGAGCCTATCGATTAAACAATTTACTAAATCGTTCATGCACCATAATATT
The DNA here is from genome assembly GCA_026290005.1 of Latrodectus geometricus. Taxonomy (NCBI): domain Eukaryota; kingdom Metazoa; phylum Arthropoda; class Arachnida; order Araneae; family Theridiidae; genus Latrodectus; species Latrodectus geometricus. The sequence goes on along the minus strand of JAPDSC010028990.1, from coordinate 16,531 downwards.
AATTTCGATTTATACCAACATACTTGAAAGCTATTTTTAACTTTTGATTTCTTAATTTTATTTTTAATTCTTGATGATTTGCAAATGATTAACTTTTAATATTTTACATAATCGGTTCTTAAATTCATCGCATTTAGCATAATTTTGATTTAAATCATGATAAGGAGCTCATCGAATTTCCTCGTATATTCAGGCACGATCCTATAAATTTTCTTTTGTTCATATAGTTGAAATTCATTCGAATATTTTTTTATTGTTTTTATTGAAAATAGATTAAAATTCATTCTGACATTTGAAATTATCCAAATAAAAAATTAAACATACATTTTTGATTTTAAATTACATATTTATATTAAATGAAATATATATTTGTGGTTTTTAATATTTTGGTAAAAAAACGCGTTTTGTATTACTTTGATACTAATTCACATAATTTTTATATATGCACTATTTAATTGATAAATTATAAATGTACCTATTTTTATGTATACATTTTTTTTAAATATTTATAAATACTGCTATTCAGTTGTTAATATTTATTGATAGACACAGTTATTTTATATGGACAGAATTGAAAACAAATATTTGCAGAGTGAAATATTAAAAAGTATATATAGAAATATTAGGTTGGGGAAAAAGTAATCCATTATTTTTTCGGTAGACGTGTGTAGTGATCGATATCTCGTGAGGTATCTATCAAACAATTTCAGATTTATGCTCGTTGGAAAGGTGACATTTGATACTAAAATATTCTCTTGTGGTTTTCTTGTTTGATTAATTCAGTTACGAGTACAAGGTTTTAAAAATGGAAGACAACAAACAGAAAATTCGATACATTTTCGTTTTTCTCTTGTAACGGCGAAAAAGATAGCCGGGTGGCTGAAATTGTGAAAGTTTTTTATCGTTCTATTATAAAACTGTAACAACCAGTTACGTACAATTTTTGTTTCGTCGATTCCGTTCGGGTATTTTTGATGTTAGAGATACACCTCGAATGGATACAGCATTGTCGAAAATGTCTATAAAATATCAAAAATGATTAAAGTTGACCGCATGTCAGCAGTCGTACTGCGCAAGACCTAAAAATCTACATGAAAACTGTTTTAAACCTTTTTACAAAGCGAATCCTAAAGAAGTTACATAAAGCTCACATAAAAATAATGGATTTCTTTTTCCCCAACCTAATATTATAACTTAGTAAATAGAATGTATTTTTAATACTTCATGAATTAAAATATTTGATAGAGTTAATATGATGAATATTTGCCTGACTTGATAATAAGTTAAAATATTTGACTGCGTTGAAAAGCAAAGATTTATTTAAAAGCTATGTTGAAGAGATTTTATCTAGTGGTCAAACAAATACTTGCAAGATATTCTTTGCCCTCTTGAGACGCACTGATTGTGTTGGAGACCATTGGTCAGCGAGCTTCTTTGTACGCAGGTGAGACTCACAAAAGTCATGAGCGTCAGATGTGGCACCACATGACGCCTCCGATCTCTTAAGGCTCCCGAACCACTTTTCAATCAGAATACCTGACATGCGTGGCTATGGAGATTAAAAAGGTCAAGAGAGGGTTAGGCTTCTGTTATGGCACGTCAGATTTTTAAAGGTACTTTTCAGTAGGATTAGGTTCCTTAAAGTTAAAGTAACACCTGATGTGTATGGGGAAGAGTTGTGGGAAAAAGGATTTATTCTGTATCGTTTTGCTCCCATGTACTTCAGAATATAATTCCATTCATAACAATAGAACTATATAAACATTTTTTTTCCTTTAAGAGTGCCTTTTGTGTTTTATTATAACATTGATATATTTTTGATGCTATCATCATAAACATATATCTTGTCGGCTATTGTAATTTTTTTGCTGCAAACATACTTATTCTGTACTTCATGTAAAGTTTGTGTATAGAAATCTGATCTGATGACATCATAATTAAAATGACAATTATTATTCTTTTATGTTTAGGTTTTGGACTTATCGTTTGGCACTCTCTCAAGTTTTGTATTATCAAAAATAAATAAAGTTGTTCTATAAAATTTACGCTGTGTTTTATACGAATAATTTTATACGTTTTCAAAAGGATTTACATGGTAAATTCAATATATCTGGTGCCGAAACATTAACCGTCGAACACATTTACGGTAAAAGAATTTATTAATTTTGATTTTTCTTTGAAAATGGTGACGCCAGAAGAATTAAAATTGTTGTTTAAAAGGAAACGAAAAAATATACGAGCTAATATAACTCGCTTTTCAATTGAAATCACCGAATTTTAAGATGAGGCTTGAATATGCATACGAAAGGTTAGTAGCAGTTTTAAATGATTTGAAAATTGTGGCTAATGAAATACATAATTTATTGCCACTTTTCCAGCATTTGATCAAACATTCCAAATCAAACGCAAAACATTACAAAGCTGGCTCTTATTTTTTGTAATTAACTTTACTAAAGATTTAATAATGTATCACTCTCGCATTTTAACATCAGCATATTAAATATCCTAAACAGTTTTCCGGTTTAGTTTAAAATTAAAAACTAAGTTTATGTTAAATCATAGTTTAAGGAAATGTTATGATTGAATGTATTTGTGCATTTTCGTAACTTTGAATACCTTTATATATTTTATATTATATACTTTTTATATATATATATTATATACTTTTCTGTTACATATATTTATATATGTAATAGAAAAAAAAGATAATTTATTAATAATCTGTATTAGAGTTTTTAATTACTTTAAAAGCCTAGTAACCTTAATTACAATAGTACTAGTCAGATTACTACAAAAAATATCACTTTTCATCTTTATTCGTTATTCAAATTTTATATTATTGAAATTTTATAAGATATTTGGCTTGCTTAATAGTTCATCAAGCCCAATCGGTGTATAGGCCACGAGTTTTTTTTCCTCGCAGATCCAGTGCTGGGTCTTGGGTCAGTCCCCAGTTGGCCCATCCAAATTAATCATCCACCTAAAAGTTATTTTAAGAGACCTCGCTTCCTATGTTTATCATGTGCCCATTAAAGCGATTATAAAATATTTATATACTTCAAAATATTTTAATTGTGGATCTTTTAAAATAAAAAAAATTTTTCCTGTTAATTTTCTAATAACTCTCTCCCTATCCAACTATCACTTTTGCCAATAAATTACAAAATGAAATTAAAGAAACGATTGTATTTTTTTGTTGATTATAGCTCATAATGTGATTCACATAACACTTTACTTAAAATATTTGTCTGCTAAAATATTTCAGACAAATATTTTAGCAAAGCGGAAACAACCTAAAAAGCCAGCCTTGGGGAGATTTTTAAAAATGAAAATTTGTTTCTTATTTGCCAGAATTAATTATATCAAAGTTATAATTAAACTACAAGAAAAAAATTTTCTTTTTTTTTTCTTGTAATAGAAGAAAAAGATTTTCTTTTTTCTTTTTGTAGCTGTGTTGAAAAAACTTTGCTTTTTATAAGTTAAATTTCTGATGACTGTATTTATAATGAATTACAATTGAAAAATTCAAGTGCTTAACAAATGGTGGCTTAGGGGTAATCAAAAACATTAATTACACTGATGTTTACATAACAATCAGGTTGAGTAAGAAGAGAAGAATTGGCAAGTAGTTTTTAAGTTGAAATATATTGTTAAGCATTTGAATTTTAGTGGTTTGTTGTTCACTAAGAAAAGATATTATCGATATGGACCCAAGTATTTGCGAGTATGATCGAATATTTTTCATATGTTCCAAGGTGGAGTACCTACTTTGATAGGTGTGTATGTAGAAAAAAAAGACAACACACTTCCATTGTGCAACTGGAATTTAATTGGAACATGCAATCTTCCACGTTGAAGAAAAAGATCCTAACACCACGGAAAAATAAATAAATCAAATATCTTTTTAATTTTGGCAAGCACATCTTTCTCTAGGTATATGCTAGTGAGCCTCTCGGATTTTTCCTTTCGTAAAACGTGAATGCGGTACATTATAGTGAAAAATTCTTGCAAAGAGCAAACTGCCATGACCTAATAGAAAGTTTTGCAATTGTTTTCCAATGTTAGACAACACTACATGATAACAAAATCTATAAAAAATTTTGCTGGAAAATTTTTTCCATAATTGGACACTGCTGAATAGCCTACACATTTTGAAAATTACATATATGTGATGTCTACATATATACTTCTAGATATTAAATATTTGCTAAAGAGAATGTATCTACACAACACATATAGATCAACTCTAAGGTATAGTGTCACAGTCTTTCAATTATTTGAAAATCTTTGTGTAATGAAAAAAAGTAGATTGTTAATTGATTATGGATGAAATATAAGTAGTGAGTTTTATTGCTGTTGTTGTTTCTTATTCTATCTAGTTAGCCAATAGATTAAACCAAATCCGTGAAACCATGAACTAACAGGAAAAACAAAACTACTAAAAAAAGATTTTTCAAGTCTTAAGCTGAAAAGTTCAGAGGTAAAATGCGTGGTGTTGCATTTCTTGCACATTGAAAAGATCTTGTTGCCTTGGTCATTGTGCGTTATTTCGAGTGTCCACGTATGAGCCTTGATAATGCTTTCTGCTGCACACGACTACCCTTAAAAATGACCTCCTGGTTTCCTGCTACTATACCAGTTATGGATCGGGGGAAAACAGCAAGATAAAATAATGGCAGATTTGAATTTTGAGTTAATCTCCAAAAACATCAGGGTACTTAGCAAACTTATTCTTCATAGTGCTACGCAGGATCTGAATGGGATTTATGAGATTACAGTTAATTAATAATAAGCATCAATTGCAATAAAATTTAATTACTTATTGTGGAATTCAATTTCACGGTGATTGGACACTCTTATTAATCATTGACATAATTAAGTTACTCAAATTTGCGCTTAATGATCGTCACTGTAATCAACAACTTAAAAAATATTTTTGTCGAAAATTTTTCAAATACCAAAAAATCTTTCTCGTTAAGACTTTGAAAGGATATTTTTAACTGGCGCGATAAGATTCGAGCTTCTTAATTTAGAATCTTTTTCGGGATTCATGATAGTCGAATATTCTCGCATATTACTTAACAATGTAATCTTCTAAGAGTAAAGTCATTCGAAAACGTGACGAATGACAAAACTATGAAACTAAAAAAACCAAAGGAGGAAAAAAAAAAAAAAAAAAAAAAAAAAGCTTTTTATTAAACAGCACGATTGCACACTAAAAATCTCCTCCATGTAGTTTCTTTTGTGGCGGAGGTGTAGAAATCAACAAGTTATTAGTATTTTTATCTGCTCAATGTAGGTTGAACATGTCACGACTTGTAGTTCCGATGCAATCTTAAAGAAGGAACAAAATGGGGGTCGTGGAATATTAGCATGGAAAGTAAGCGGAATGACGTCATTTATGTCACAGATGCTGGAACGTTTGGAGATAAGTGAGGGGCGTATGGAATATGAAGCTTCTTATTAATTAATATTTAAGTACTCTCGAGCCCAGAGATTATTTTCGGATAAGGGTAATTAGCGAATATTGTTATAAGGAAGTACGATGCCATTCTTTTTATTTTATTTTTATACGAAGCAGATAAAAGATCACCAAATTGCCTTGTAAGAATGTCTGGCTTTATTTTTTCTTAAATATGTATTAATTTCCATTCATAGAGGAAAATAATGATAATGAAAATATTTATGATTTTGTTCTTACAGATATAATCTTTCATAAAATAAAAGAAGATAGTCTGGTCATTGCTTGGATCAGATATAAGAATAAAATTTGTCTTTTCTTTTTCTTTTTTTTTTTTCGCAGTCTCAGAGAAATTATTCCATAATTTAAACATATTTCTTAAACATACACCTTATTTTTTTTAATTTATGGAAATATTAGTATCTACTTCTGACAAAATAATTTTATATAGTTTATTTTGTTAAATGCTTATTTTCAACAATTAGAAATGAATCTTAATAGTTAATTATAGTTTCCTTAACTTTGTTCTATAGTCTCAAAAAAGCTTTTATTTGTTTATAAACAGTTCGCATGAAAAGTATAAAAATACTTTTTAACATGCTTGATTCATTATCAATGATAATTTAAAAAATCTCTCTGATTGTGTTTATTATTTCAGATTGTTATTGACTGTAATGTATTGTATAAAAATACTTAATGAAACACACAAAAACACACATTTATGCTTTATTAATAATTATTGGATTATTTAAAGAAATCTCTTTGATTGTGTTTGTATTCCAAAACTATTGATATTTTAAAATGTTTAAAAGTATATGTTAAATGTATTAAAATTTTCTTCATTAATTCCATCAAAATGAAAAAGGAAATAATTTAATTTATTTCGATTATGGAATTACATTGTTTTTGGTTATTAATTTGTAATTTAATATAAAAATATTTACTCTATTATTTAAAAATTTTTAGGGTCCAAAAATTAGGCATGAGAAAATACATTGATTAGTATACAAATTTAGATGAATTATGAAACTGGCATACCGGAAGGTTTTGAGGTTCTTAAACAATTAGTGCTAACTATTTTAATACAACGTTGGTTGAGAAATTTAGTGCTTAATAAACAAATTTTATTAAAACCGCAAAAAAATGCATTTTCACAAAATAAAATATTAGGTTGGGGAAAAAGTAATCCATTATTTTTTCGGTAGACGTCTGTAGTGATCGATATCTCGTGAGGTATATATCAAACAATTTCAGATTTATGCTAGTTGGAAAACTGACATTTGACACTAAAATATCCTCTTGCGGTTTTTTTGTTTGATTAATTCAGTTACGAGCACAAGGTTTTAAAAATGGAAGATAACAAACAGAAAATTCGATACATTTTCGTTTTTCTCTTGTAAGGAAGAAAAAAATTGCCAGGTGGCTAAAATTGTGAAAGGTGTTTATCGACCTATATAAGACTGTAACAACCAGTTACGTACAATTTTTGTTTCGTCGATTCCGTTCGGGTATTTTTGATGTTAGAGATGCACCTCGCATGTAGATACAGCATCGTCGAAAATGTCTGTAAAATATCAAAAATGGTCGAAGTTGACCGCAAGTCAGCAGTAGTAACGCGCAAGACTTAAAATTCTACATGAAAACTGTTTTAAATCTTTTTACAAAGCGAATCCAAAAGAAGTTACATAAAGTTCACGTGAAAATAATGGATTTCTTTTTCCCCAAACTAATATTACATATTTCATTAAGCCACGAATGAAGTTGTTAACTTTATGTTCTTAATGAATTTTCTCTGTTTTGTTATATGCGAATCTGCCCACCTCTACTATCTCTTAAGATAAACACGTATATGAAATTCTTAAATTTTAAATTCAAGTATCTCTTGCTACTCTGAAAATTTGTAATTGGTCTCTTTTAGTAAAGTTTTAAACAAAACTTTTTAGATTCGATTAATGATATAAATTAATATTTTCATTAACTTTTAAACAATAATAATAAAACTCTAACTAACTTTTCAATATCGTTAAAGAAAGGGATAAATTAGGCTATTTATTAGGTGAGCATTCAACTGCAACAAGACTAATCGTTTCTTTTTTCATTATCAGCCCTGGATTAGAGGCGTGTCAACGTTAATTTGGACGTCCAAAGTCCTTCCGTTGGTGTGGCGTGAATGTGGAGAGGAGTTGCCAGCTTAGATGTGACACGTCACCTTACCACTGTTCAAAATTACGACTAACTTGGTAAATGGTGAGTATTCCAAACCCGTTAACCTTAAGGTATAGTCCGTGGCACACCTACGTCACTAAGTATGCATGTTTATTAGTTATAAGTTTACTATAATATAAGTTACAATCTTACTGTAGAACATCAAACTTGGTGCGTTAAACTTCCAACGAATCTCTCGGCCTGTTTTCGGAATTCTTTGGAAAAGGCAAATTGACTGGAAGGAAAAAAGAAAAAAATGTATTCACAAATTCTTGGATTACTCCAAAAGGGGAAATACGATAAGCATCCTTCTATTTTAGCATTTTTTTACACTTAAAAGCTATAAATAAATCGCCCCAGACACAAACAATCGTGAAGGGTGGTTGCGATGCCACAATAAAAAAAGTGCCAAAAATATTCTCCAGAACTGATCGTAAAACAGGGTGTTCCAAAAGATCAATGTAACACGTCTGATACTTTACAAATTATTCTTTGAAAGAAAAACACTATTAAATTTGAGATACGCCTACGCCTTTAAAGAATACCTTAAAATAGCGCTTCGCACGAAAGCGCAAACACAATGCCGTAACCGTTTCGGTTAATTCCCTTTAAACATGTTAAAACACTTTTTGGGCAATAGAGGAAGAAAAGTAAATAAATAAATTTTTGTTTACTAGGTTCAGTGACTGAGCGAGATGATAGAAGATCCACACTCCCGGAAGCTAGAGATTTTAGAAGTTTGAAGATATACAAACTTACATTAAACAATTCTCAAACCATGAAAAATCGATTTTCATATTAGTAAACTGATAAAACCATAAACAAAGTTATTTCTTACATAATTTAAGAATATAATGATGAGAACTTGAGCAGTTATTTTGTGCAAAAGAATGCTACTGCTTGATTTCATTTCGATTTATGATGGAAATTTTGTTTTATATAATATATACACTGATTTTTCTACGTCTACCTTGTCTACTGGTCAGCGTGCCTGCCTGCGGACGGGGAGGTATTGGATTCGAATCCCAGTTCAGGCAGGGATGTATTTTCACTCTCTTCTCTTTGTCCTTGTGTAAATGGGTTGTGAGTGGTAGCCTACCCTATAAACGGGTACTTATGGCATATGTGTACTAAGGAAGTCGGACTCCACACCAAAATACGGTTCAGTTGCAAAAATAGAGCAGGGATCCCCATATTGCCAGCCTACTTGGCACAAGGTAACAACAACTGATCTTATACATGAGCTTCACAGTGAGCCACTTTATGACTTATTGTATGATGCGGGTGAAAATTTTTGAAAATCTGGGACAACATTTTCAGATCACATTTGGAAACAATTTTAAATAATGAAATAAGGTGCACTACCAATTAATATTACATTTTGAGAGTTTTGAATTTATCTTTTCCAGGTATGAAATGGGGATGGTAACCACTAACGTACGATTCTCAAACAGATGTAATTTAAATCATTATTGGATAATTTAAAATAAATTCAAATAACAAGATTGGGCTCTCTCCTTTTCATTATTTTCATGTTTTACGCTGAGAGACGTTACACCATGTTATGCATATATGCGAGGCATGAATTCAAGTAGCATGGGAAAATATAATTATTTTCAAAGTACTAACATTGACACCAATAATGATGACAATGTAATTGTAACCTATCACTATCATCAAATAATTGATCAATAGGTAATCGAATTCAAAGCGATAATGAGTTTGAGAATGTAAAATGATAAGGAATTAATGAATGAAGATGGATAAAATTTTTATTAGGAAAGCAACTTACTATTGGATGTAAATTATTTGATTTTCATTATTTTAACGGTACGAATAAAAACTAATTTCTTATCGAATTGATGAAGGAAATACAATATTTGCTAAGAAAAATGCGCTTTAATACTAGGTATGATGTATTCGAATTAGCTGAAAATCTGGGCACTTATTTTACTTGAGCCACAGGTAAAAAATGAAACAGAAACTTGAATCAAGAATGAATTAAAAAAATAAAGCTGATTTTAATACTGGAAAGTTTCATCAATAAACTCATGAATAATAATTATGATTGCCACAAATACATTGTTTAATATGCTCTTAACAATTATCTTGGTACATATGTAATATCCCGTCAACCAGGAATAAAGAATGGCATTGAAGACATGGTTTTCCACCAAGAATAACAAATACATGATTGTTACCATGATAATCCATTTGTGTATCTTTAACAAGAGTTCAATTTTGATAAAAATTTCTCGGTTTTCACAACACAAAATGATAAACATTTAGAATTCTACATACTACAAGAATATAATAAGATTGTTCCAATCAACAATATAATGGAATTCTTTGTAGGTTTTTCATTTAAATAGTAATTTTTTTCATTAAAGAAATGAATTTTAACTATCTTTATGCTGCTGCATGAAGCAATTGAAGGAACGATAGGAAATGATTTGAAGTCAATTTGGCGGAATTTGGGCCAATTTTGCTAAATGTCAGAATTTCACAAACGTGCCATCATCTCTAAGAAAATCCCTTTAATTATGCTCATGCAAACTTTAATTTACATAAATAATTACGATTAATGAAGTAAAATTATATGATAAATAGTGGAAAATGTTCAATTTCTTTCAAATTAAAAATTTAATTCAGATAAATTAAATTTGAATCTGTAATAACTTAAATTGAAGCATAATGTTTTTCAAAATGTCATTATCGAATTCATTGAATTGTAATACATATTTTGATTAATATTTGCATGTTTTGAGGTTAACTAAATTTTATAGTCGTGTTTAATTCATCGAAGATATATATATATATATATATATATATATATATATATATATATATCGCACGCAGGGACCTGGAATTTTTTACACGGAAGCACAAGGGGGCTGGCCACCAGACCTCGAAGCCCGATTTTCGATTTTTGAATTAGAAAAATTTTAAAAAAATTATTTATGAAACTTCTTCTCGAGATCGCTGCTCGCCGATAGCTGATTCCGGGGTTATCTATAATAATAAAAGCAAGTGTAATGTGTCTGTCCGTTTGTCTGACCGAGCTCTCCAGCCAAATCTATCGCACGTAGGGACCTGGAATTTTTTACACGGAAGCTCAAGGGGGCTGGCCACCAGACCTCGAAGCCCGATTTTCGATTTTTGAATTAAAAAAATTAAAAAAAAAATATTTATAAAACTTCTTCTCGAGATCGCTGCTCGCCGATAGCTGATTCCGGGGTTATCTATAATAATAAAAGCAAGTGTAATGTGTCTGTCCGTTTGTCTGACCGAGCTCTCCAGCCAAATCTATCGCACGCAGGGACCTGGAATTATTTACACGGAAGCACAAGGGGGCTGGCCACCAGACCTCGAAGCCCGATTTTCGATTTTTGAATTAGAAAAATTTTAAAAAAAATATTTATAAAACTTCTTCTCGAGATCGCTGCTCGCCGATAGCTGATTCCGGGGTTGTACCAGCTCCTTTTGAGAAACAATTCTGGCGACCATCTTTTGGAAAATTTTCCGTTTAAAATATTTAGAATATATTGTTCCTTTTTATCGACGGGGAATGTTGTGTGTGTGGGGGGGGGGGAAGAGAGAGAGACAGTCTACGTGTCCTACACTACTATTCCTGCGCTATTCACTTATCAGCATTTTCTAAATGCACGGGCAACGCCGGCGGGTACAGCTAGTATATATATATATATATCATGTTTAATTCAACTAAACATTATTAAATAATGTAAAATGAAATTATTATAAACTTCCTGGAGAAAGATTTTGTTTATTTTTTGAATTATATATATGCATTTATACACAATATATACACATACATATATCTATATTAATTATATTTTTATACAAAACATGCATGTTATACAGGTTTTAATAAATAAAATTACAACTATTATTATACTATTTTAATATGATTAACAAGTACCCACAAATAATACTGATGATTTCCCATTATAAAAGTAAGACGACATTTTATTCATTGAAAGAAAAATAATCAATACTGAAACTTCTGATTTTATTCTCTGCATATATTTCCTAGATTTTATTTATATTTGTGGATTTATTTATTGTATTTTATTTTTTTAGAAAAGTTAAATTTGTTGAAAATATTTTATAAAACAAACTAATATTTTAGTTAAAATTCATTTCACAATTGGTAATCTTCTGAAGCTTAGAACAATAAATAAATAAAGACTTCTTTGTATAGAAAAAGTAAAGAATATATAGAAATTGCTTAAAATAAAATCAATTTATATTAGGATTTTCCGCTGAAAAACGACATATAAACTATTCCTTTGTTAAATTTTACTTTCTTATGGCTAGCGAGTATTGACTAGATTTGTTAAACTTAATATAAGAAACGAATACACAAATTTACCATGATTCGCATAAAAATAACTGAATAGCCAGTGATTTATAAATAGTTAAACGAAATTCTTTCAAATATATAACCAACCCATCATCTTGAATGTCAATCATCCAAAAACATTTTCGTTCATCTTTATAAAAACTTATTTCTATTTCCATAAACATACTTTAAGTAATTTATAGCGCAGTATGTTTTATGAAATTCTCTTTGAAACCAGTTAACCTGTTATTTATTTGGATTATGAAAGTATTTCTGAAATGGGCCTTTCTGAAATGAAGAATTGTTTACTTCAAGTCTGAAATTTACTTATCATTGTTCTCGAGAAAAGAAATAAACTTCAAAAAAGTTTCTCATATTACTTTGAATATCATACAATATTAAGGTACATCGGTAAGATATATAAACGTACTCTTTGGCTTGCCCAAATCGCTGCAAGGTTGAAATATACATTATTTACTTCATTTCAGACATTTAATGAAAATACTGAAGATTTTAAGGGATAAAGCAATATTTTAACCAAACATGTTTTAACGAAAAAATGCACAATGAAAGTTCAGTTAAAAATTTAGAATTATCATGACTAAGACTGAATATATAAGCAAATTGGTACTTAATTTTAAAATCTATTGGCAAATATATAGATTTCAGATAATTAATAAAAAATACATAAATTTTTCAATCCATAATATATAAATAATAATATAATTTTTCAGCACGGAATTTATTGAAAACAGAAATATAGATGTATAAATAAAATTGTTAGAATTTATAAAAATAAATAATGTATTTAATAAAAAAAATTAGAAAAAATTAAAAAATTCACTTTTCCTTACAATTATTTATTCAAAACACACCATATTTTAATGAAAGACGATTATTTTAATTTAGATTTTATTTAGATTATTTTAATTAAATAAATTATAAAATTATTGATTTAAACATTTCAGCACATTTCTCTTTTTCATGATGCTTATTTTTCTAGAAATTGTTAAAAATTGGTCATTTATTAGGTTATCCATTTATTAAAAAAATGAATAAAACGAGACACCTCAATTAAAAAAATGAATACTTCATAATGAAAGATAAGTGCGTTTTTATTTTTTTATAAAAATCTATTTATGTGATATACCTTATACGTGATATACACTTCATTGTTTTTTCATTAACTGGTTATAAATTTTTCTTCGACTCTAAAAATAATTTTATCACTATTGTTATTAAGCTTTTATTTATATTAAAAGTTTAGCACAAGCAATTTATAGCTTTAGAGTTTTGTAAATTTTATAACAAATCATTTGTCACAAAGAATGATGAGTATAAGTTTCTCTCAAGTCGAAATAATTCATTGTAGCAATTTTTAAAAAAATTGTAAAATCGAATACATTTTTTGTAATATGATAAAAGCATTTCTCTTTTATAATATTGTTTTCCCTGGATTTTGTAAAGAAAAAAACAAGGAAAATGAAAATAATTTAATATAAACCATTTTACAACTATCAAACACTCACAATTTCTCTATTACGTATATTAAGACATTTATTTCCACTTCTTTCCCCCTTTTTTACCCCTGTTGAGTTTTATTCAGAGAAAACATTCCTACTAATCTTATATTCCCGAGATAGCAATCCGAACTCCTTCATCGCTTGTACAACATTCAATGACATTCCATTTTCAGTTTTTATTTTATTTTATTTTATTTTTAACATGAAAACAAAATCTTTCAAATGTACGCATTTTTTTTCTTTTAATAAAAAATAATAATTTTCTATAGAGAAGATAAATGAAAGATTTTTGGGGAATAAAATAGGAAACGTTGCCTAGTGATGAGAACTGAAGAGGATAAACAGTGTTGCCATGACAACTGAATCATCCCGTTTTATAGCTTTACATCCCTTCTTTCTTTCACGATGGGAGATGTATTTTATTTTATTTTTGTTGGTATCATGCGTTTTGAATTCAGCGTTAGAATTTCCCCCTGAATTTTCTCCTGAGTGGAATATTATCCCTTCTTCGATGAAATATAATATTGCAAATTTTGCGATTATGGATCGACGAATTTCGGACATAGAGTTCAAATTTATCGATCGATAGAATCAAAATAAAATAAAAAGTTATCTTAATTGAACACATAAGGTTTCATATCACTGCTGGTTGAATTAAAAAAAAAAAAAATTGAATAATTTAAAATTTTCTTTATTGTTTATGAAACTATTTGCAATAAAAGTCCATCAATAATTTTCAGATAATTAAAAAAAAAAAACAATAGTATCTATTGTTACGAGTAAAAATAATATTTTTTTGGACAATGGGGTTTATGTTTGTAAATGTATACTAATAAAATTCCAGTAATGATTGATGGTAAAAATAAAGTTCATATTTTCGCAATAAAATTATCAGATTTAAAGAAACATTAAACACTGTTAAGTATTAAACTTTTATTAATATTTATACTATAGATAATTTAACTAAAAAATGTTTATTATTGTGCGAAATTGTTATACAATAATTGAATTAATTATTGTCTTCATTGTTTATTTAAAATTCAATTTAAAGTGTATTTATGTAATTATTATTTATGTATTACGTAAAAATTTTTAATTTTAAAAATTTACACCTTTGATTACGTTATATATTTATTCATTCTTAAAGAAAAATTTGAATGACTTTTACTTTTTCTAAAAAATTTTTTTTTAATGTATTAAAATAATTGTGAAATATTCACACTAAATAAAAAATTGCTACCAAAATAATGTATTATCATTTAGATCCATTACATAAACACATTTACTTAAACTAAAAAGAAAATATTTCATCACTTTAAATTAAAAACTATGATTTTGTTTTAATGATTTATTTTTAATTAGGGCAATAACCTTAATCATTTGGCCAAAAATTTCAGTTAGGAATAACATTTTTTTTATTTAAATCTTAAATATTTTTATAGTGATATATTAAAATAGAGTTAAACAGTCACAAAATTCATTTATAATTATTATTTATACAGAAATGATCAAATATTCAACAATTATTTTTACCATTTTATACACAATTTTCCTTTGCCAAAGTACCATCTTAAACTCTATAACTTCCTTTCATTGACATAAAACATGTTTCAAAGCTAGAAGAAATGATCTTTTGTTTACGACAAAACAATCATATTTTTCAACAAAAGAAAACCTGACAAATATTTTCTCTATTAAAAGAAGTTTATATGCATAAACTATTACATCTTTTATTCTTAATTTGGAGGGAGGACGAAACATTTATGATTCATAGAAAATACTTTGGAAGATTATAAAGAAATGTAACCCCCTGCGGTGAAAACGAATTGGATTTAAAGAAACAACAAAACATCAAAAGGTCAAATACCTCGATTTCGAGAAATGTTTTCAGTAAGAAAGCATTTTTCAATTTCTAGTTACCCTCTTCCTTGTCTGAAGTCGAAATTTAAACGATACAGAATTCTACAAAATGGATTATAAAGAGCCAAATATACTCATAGCGAATTTGAATGAAATGAATCTATAATAATATAATACGAAATGATTTTTACTTCAAAATCTTAAGTATTTATTTGTATTGTTATAAATATGTCCGGTATAAATTTCAACAAAGATAAACGCTTGCGTTTTCATTGAAAAATTGATGAATCACTACATTCAAACTAATAATTGGCTGTTTTAATAAAATTCTGTTTTTTTTAAATGTTGTCCATTGTCATGATTGGAATTTCAAAGTACTTTTGTCTGTTTAAATATCTGAAAGGAATTTTCATTTAAATTCAAATACTTAAATAGTTAATGGAAAGAAATTCAATTTTTGTTTGACTTGGAATTCTATTTTTTACACCCACAATTAAGTATACTTTTCTAATTAAGTTGAATTCTATTTCTCTTTTAATTAAAATAATTCAGATGCCATATCGATTTCTGCAAAATCATTGCTACTTGAGATTAAAAACATTTTACATATTTATTACATTTTTGTACAATACGTAAAAATAAATGGAAAATATTCTAAATATAATCTTCATGTTTTAGTCGAATTATAATTATAATATTGTTGATGTAGACCGTTTTTCCATTTTTAGATTGTTTAGTAATTGCTTTCAAGAACATTTTAGCTGATGAAAAGTTTCCTTTCGAGAAATTATTTTCCAAATGATAAATATTGTTTGAATTGATATTTAATCCATTGTAATGCTTATGTTGATTAAACTCAATTTCTTTTTTTTTATATTCGTATTTTCTAATGCTCTGAAATATATTTCAGTCATTTATTGCTTGAAATTTTCTTTACATTAGCTATTTTGTAATGTGAGATAGATAATTTTTAATAGATTTTTTAAAAAACATTGTACTACAAAAAGGCTATGTTCTGGAAATGTTAAAAAAATTCTTGTTTTCTCAATTTGTCTCATATATATATATATATATATATATATATATATATATATATATATATATATATATATAATGTAT
>JAPDSC010028982.1:0-12307 GCA_026290005.1 Latrodectus geometricus | reverse complement strand
GCGAAAAGCTGGATACCTCGCCTCCTCAACATATGGACCAAAGCAAGTTAATCTATAACACCAATTTTTACATAATTTTGTTGAAAAGCGATTAGTTTGTATGTCATATAGCATTGTTTTCCTTTTGTGTAACCTAACGCATTACCTTGTTGTGGTAGTAATTTCTATGACCAGCAGAGTAGTAAAATAGTGAATAATATTATACACACGCAAACTATCTAAGATCTCTTTTGCACCCTTTTAAAACTAAATAAAAATCAAAGATATTGCTTAACGAGTGTTAAATAGAAAACTCAATAATATTTTTCCATATGATCAAATTTCATTTTTTATACATTTTCCTAACTAATTAAGGATTTAAAAACTTTTTATTAAAATTTGAATCTAAATAACTATTTTAATTTTGTATGGCTGTCTCTTTCTTATTGTTTGTTTGTAATCTGTGAATAATTTATCAAATGCTGTTTCATTTATTGTACCTAAAACTTCAATTAAGCAATATTTATTTCACTTTTTGCAGAGCATAATCTGTTTAAAAAAGAAAAAAAACCACCCATTAGATTTAAGATTCAACTTAAATATCACAGACTGGATGTAAAGTTCAGGCATTTGAACTTCATTTACAGGTCCAAAGAAATATTGTATGGAGTCATTCCCGAAATTTTAAGAGATCTGAACAGTCTATTTTGAATTAATTCCATATTAGTCCCGTCTTGAAACGTGAATCCATCCTACAAAAGAAAATATCTTATTTGTTGTTGAATATTTGCATTTAATTGAAAATTGACTAAAATATGATTCGCTCGAATATTTTTTAGTGATGGAGCATAATTCTCATCAAACACAGACAACAGATTATCTAAGCAATCAAAGTAAGCGAATAGAATCTATATTTTCTTTAGTTATATTTCAAGAATTTAATAATTAATTTAATGAACATTAGTGTAATATTAAAAGTCACTAGTCTTGACTACATTTTAAGAAAATGAGATAATTCATTTAAAATCAAAACAAAATCTACATGATTTTATATTCAACACAAAAAATACGACATAATATATCGAGTAAATTATTATTGAATAAGCATTTCAGTAATTTTCACTATTTAGTGCATGAAATTTGTACTACAAAAAAATAATTTTTTGGTTATTATAATAATCACATATGTGAAATCTTTAATAATACTACGCAATGGCGAAAGACGTTTCTTATATATATTCCGAACTATAATATTAGTTTGGGGAAAAAGTAATCCATTATTTTTTCGGTAGACGTCTGTAGTGATCGATATCTCGTGAGGTATCTATCAAACAGTTTCAGATTTATGCTCGTTGGAAAGGTGACATTTGACACTAAAATATCCTCTTGCGGTTTTTTGTTTGATTCATTCAGTTACGAGTACAAGGTTTTAAAAATAGAAGACAACAAACAAAAAATTCGATACATTTTCGTTTTTCTCTTGTAACGGTGAAAAAGATAGCCGGGTGGCTAAAATTGTGAAAGGTGTTTGTCGTCCTATATAAGACTGTAACAACCAGTTACGTAAAATTTTTGTTTTCTCGATTCCGTTCGGGTATTTTTGATGTTAGACATGCACCTCGCATGTGGAAACAGCATCGTCGAAAATGTCTATAAAATATCAAAAATGATCGAAGTTAACCGCATGTCAGCAGTCGTAACGCGCAAGACCTAAAAATCGACATGAAAGCTGTTTTAAACCTTTTTACAAAGTGAATCCAAAAGAAGTTACATAAAGTTCACGTAAAAATAATGGATTTCTTTTTCCCCAAACTAATATTTTATGAGAATGACACCTTTATGCTCACCTTTATGTGCAAATGGTTCACACCTCATTTGTCCTGAACCCTTTACGCATGCGTGTCCTTTGGCGCAATCATCAGTAGTCTTGCACTCTTTGGCAAACACGACCTGCAAATAGGATGTTAAAAATAAACACTATGTAAAAATCGAAAGAATAGTTTTACAAGTTTAGTTTTCTTAAGAATTCGCCTTTAAGATTAAGCAAAGCTTAGTAGCTGCATTATATCAAAGAGAATCTTGATAGTTTGAAAACCACTGCAAGACTTTTGCCAGCATGGATTGACTTGGAGGACACTACTTAAGAAAGCCAATGCTCATTAGTTTGTACAACCGGTTGAACTTAACCCATTATTAAACTACAGATCAGAGTTAAATCTAAAAAATAAATTATTTATTTATTGGTCAATGTTGCGTCCAGTGGTTAGCTATGCCTGCCAAATTTTTGGAGGCGCAGCTGACAGTCATATTAAAAAGCTCCAAATCCTCCAAACCCTCAGATTAATTTCCAAGTCACCATGGTACTTCAGAAATGAAGCTATCATGCGTAACCTTTGTAATAATAATCTCTCCAGTTACTTTTTTCAGATCAGCCTCAAGTTTTATAGAAACCTTCCGGACATTGAAAACGATGAAATAGCAAAGATTCCTATCTACAATATTTTCAACGCGGCAAATAAGAACAGACCCCGAACAGTACTTAGGTTAAAGACCAACACTTAGGACAACAGAACACAAACAAAAGCGAGGCGAGTCGGACAACAACACGAACATCAGGTCGTATATTCACTTTTTTAAAAAATTAATTAAATTTTATTTTTTATTAAATTAATGTTTTTAGCTTTCCCTTTTCTTTTTCTTTTTTCCCTTCCTTCCTTCCTTCTTTTTTCTTTCTATCCACTCAGGTATAAAATAAACCATGACTAATAAATTCTTGCTATTTCAGATTTATTAATCCTTTGTTTAGTTTTCAGGAACACTTATCCTACAGGAGATTGAATTTCGGTTCTGGAACTCCATACACCACCATACCGTCTCGACAACCAGTTGAAAAATGAATTATACAAAAAAAAATAATAATTAACTATATCTAAATCATGCTCCAATATTTAGTTCTATACATGAAAGTGTGACTGTAACCCTTTTAAAATGAAATTTACAGTAGTTGCAAAGTTACTCAGATATAATATATTACACAGATTGTGTTTATATTTCAATATTACTATTCAGACAAGCGCTTCTTCATTTACAATTTTTTTACTGTAATATGATATTCTGTTTATTTTACGAGATCGGTAACTGTTTTTACAAAATTTGTAAAATATTTTATTTAGATACCCAGCATGACTATTATTAAGGGTTAATATGGACAAATTATTGTATTTTATTGCGATTTTTTAATTTTCTCATAATAAATAAATCTATCAAAGCTTAATACAAATTGATCTTAAAAATAATTTATAAACTTAATTATTAATTTTACAGAAGTTGTTTGATAAATTATTCCCAAAAAAATTCGTAAAATCAAATTTCAAAAGAAAATTTACTTTTAAACTTAAGTTTTATTTAATGTTATCACATTACGTATAAATTTGTTCAGTTTAAATAGCACATAATCTATGTTTTTAAAAATACAAAATATTTTATTTTTTAAAAAAAAACATTTAAAATTGTTGTTGTTTTTAAATATTAAAATTGCAAAATATTACATTATAATTTAAAGTACAAAATATAGTAATCGAAAGATTTAAGAATTTCAATTTAAAATACTTACAAATACTGCGACAATTTGTAACAAAAGTACTGAAAATAAGAATTTCATATTTTTTGGAGAATATATTTATTCCTAACAAAAGCTCAGAAAAGTTTGAAAACTTCAAGAGCTTGGAAAAATTGTCTTAATATACAGAGAAAGCTTCGTAAAATACCCAGTTAAACTTTAAGGACTCATTAAAAATTCAAACATTACAATTAAAAGGTACTTAAGGTTATATAATTTTCTATATTTCTATGCTCCATAAAATTTCAAAGTTTTGTTTCTTGTGAATTTTTATTATCATAATGACCTTTTCTTACTATTGAAAGAGATGCTAATTTTTCTACATATTAGCATTTTTGAGGAAATTATGCGTTAAAATAAATGCCAGCAAACTTTAAGAATGGACTTCCTAAAATATTTTTTGAAAGTGTTTTACTTCTTAAGAAAAACAGAAATTTTTAAATTAAGAATATTTTTTTCTAAGCATTAATATTAATTATCAAATAATTTAAATCAAATTTTTCGTAAATATGTACTGTATCTAGCTATTGCTATATTAGTATAAATATAATAACATACACATAAATGTTCTCATAATCTGTGCAAGGGAGTCGTGGGTACCAAAAATTTATTTAAACCAACAGCATAGGCCAAGTTTTCGTTGACTATAGTAAAAAATGTGCAAAAAGATTTAATGTGCAGTAAAATTATGATTTGCAAAAAGTATTCGACTTATAAAGATATTTAATAATTTTTAACATATTTACCTTTCACATAGTTTTCACATACCTTTCACAATGTTGTTGGGCCGCGGTGGCCTGGTTGGTTAGGGTGTCGTTCTCATTACCACAAGGTGGTGAGTTCGAATCCTGGCTTAGCCGAAGATCCATCGTGTTCACTAATGGCGACTGGTGCACGTTAAATCGTCGGGTCGCAATGTGTTCCATATTCCCATAACAAATTAATACCCCTGGGGGTGGTTCGAGCCAGGCTTTGGAGCTTCACTGGTTTCAATCTCTAAATTGGAAGTTTCAGGTGGTGCTGCCATCTATGAAAAGTCGTACTTCCACCTTCGAATGAGGGTGCTCTATTTAAAAAAAAAAACGGAAGACTTCATTCGCCTAGTCTCTGTGATGGGCGGGCTTGGCGTCGCCAAGTGTAATTAACAACAACAACATAGTTTTGTTAAATTACTGTTTTTCTTTTAAAAAGGATGTCGCATTAAAAGATCATCTTAAAACTAAAACTAATCGGTTGACGTGTTAAATACTTGAAAATTCCTTTGGATTATGAAGTTATTAAATATTCTATTCGGAACTTCTCTTTCAGAAGCATTCCAATGGATTTCCTATCGGGAAAGTATTACGAAAAACTTAATCATGACCTATGCAGAGGGGAAAACTATACTTCAATATATATATATATATATATATATATATATATATATATATATATATAACGCCTTTGTTGATGTATAAAGAATTCTGGGGCTGTTTCCTCATTTAAATCAATTACATTGTGACGTAGTAAAATTTACAAATACTGTAAATCATTGTTTAATGAAGTTCAAATTAATTTCAAATGTTATGAAAACTTTGGAATGATTCCTAGCCAATGATCAATGTTTCTGATAAAAATTTCACTCTGTGCATGTAGCCATTCTCTATTTGAGTCGATATAAACTTGGCAATTAAACATAATTAGGATTTTATTTTTATAAATTCGACTGCTTGTGTAATCCAGATTTATTTGGTTCATCTAGAAAATTTTAGTGCGTTTACTTAATGATAGGTTACAGTTTAAAATCTTTAAGAATCAAGGTGTGAGTAACAATATGATTTATTGAAAATCTGAAATTAACGTATATCATTCATAATGATATATTAGTTTGGGGAAAAAGAAATCCATTATTTTTACGTGAATTTTATGTAACTTCTTTTGGATTCACTTTGTAAAAAGGTTTAAAACAGTTTTCATGTAGATTTTTAGGTCTTGCGCGTTACGACTGCTGATATGCGGTTAACTTCAATCATTTTTGATATTTTATAGACATTTTCGACGATGCTGTATGTACATGTAAGGTGCATCTCTAACATCAAAAATACCCGAACGGAATCGACGAAACAAAAATTGTACGTAACTGGTTGTTACAGTCTAATGTAGGATGATAAACACCTTTCACAATTTTAGCCACCCGGCTATCTTTTTGGCCGTTACAAGAGAAAAACGAAAATGTATCGAATTGTCTGTTTGTTTTCTTCCATTTTTAAAGCCTTGTACTCGTAACTGAATGAATCAAACAAAAAACCGCAAGAGGATATTTTAGTGTCAAATGTCAGCTTTCCAACGAGCATAAATCTGAAATTGTTTGATAGATACCTCACGAGATATCGATCACTACAGACGTCTACCGAAAAAATAATGGATTACTTTTTCCCCAAACTAATATTAACACCAAAATTTTAATATTTACTGATTAATAAAGAATTTCAATAAAATTTTTTCCAATTTACCTCCGTACGTTTTGCTTAGTTTCTATACACAGGATATTCAACGCAATCTTGTTTCCCCTTTTTAAATTTGGGACGCGGCCGATAACGGTGATAAAACTGGTAGGGGAGCATGGCATGCGATCATGAACAGTCATCTCCAGATATCGACGAGAAGTAGTAGAAAACTAATTTCGGAGTTGTGCAGCAGCAATGTGATTTACTATTAAATCACTGCTATTGCTCAACTTTGCAACAGACATGCGCATAGCACGCGAAGAAAAGAAAGACTAAAATGCGCATTGGTTTGCGTACATGTTTCAAAATAGTTGCGTTAAACCAACGCATTAGAATAGAAATTCTTTCTTGAATCTAGAACCGGTGAATTCCAGAGAACTTCTCTTTTTTTCTTGTGAGTCATCTTTCACTCACTCTCTGGAAGTATGTTTGGTTCTTAAGAACTAGTTCGCGAAAGGATTGCTTATCTCTAGTAGCAACCAGGCAGTTTTAATGTTGTTGTACCTCCTTAATTTGCATGTAAAAACATATCAGTAGATTAGTTCGCTTTGATTTGATTTTCCACGAGTTGTGCCAAAACTCAATATGCCTCATAAGGAACATGACATTAGATAAGTATTGATTGTGATATGGTTAAAATGTTTAGTGAGAATTGCCATATAAAGGCAAAGTGTGTGATATAAAAATATGTTTTAATGTTATAAGCCTTCAAAAGTCTGCGAAAATTGCATATGCGGCAAATATGGCAACATTTATGAGATTAAACCAAGTGTTAATAAGAATTTTTTTATCAGTATATTATGAGAATTATTAATTATGTGTATTTTTCATTTAGTATATTAAGATAAACTAATTGCTTCTCCTAGGTAGTTAATTATGCTTTGTGACTTAGTGGGATATTGGAGAAAAGTTTTTAATTAAACAGTAGTCACGCATGTGCAGAAGTTTATTGGTAACAACAGAGCCTCTGAACAAAATTAAATTTATTAATAGTTAAACATCCCTTTACCACATTTATAATAAGCTCGTTTTAGAAACAGAATATGCTCTAGCTCTAGCGGATATTGCAGAAAAGTGAATTTCAAGATTTATTTTAGATTTCGATGTAATGAACTTCTATGTAATATTACAACACAAAATAACTTTGACATTACCATGAAAATTGCTTCCCATGTTTCAACTGAACTCATAAAACAATAATCTAGTTTAACTTGAAGCGTCGAACCAGGAGGGCATTTACCTTTGTTGTAAATGTTATGGCTTTATCGTTCTCTTTTTACTAAATCAAGACTATAAGTGGTAATCTCTCAATATACAATAATTTGGATAACTGAATACTCTGTTTTTACCTTGCAGAGTGCAACTAAGTGTGCACACATTACCTATGATCGTGTGTTCAACGTAATTACAATAATGAGTACTATCATGATTCATTTGGGTTAGGTATCGAACCTTATTCTACAGGACACAAGAGTGACCACTCTCTTTATCAAGCAACAACACCCAAGATGAAAATTGAATCCACAAACAGTTGAATTGAAGGCTGACCACACTCAATTGTAATTGACAATTTTATTTTTACAAAATTACTTTTTTAAGATGTTAATATCCATTGTAATATGTCAACTTCTACCGAATACTTGTAAAGTTTGAATTTAATTTAGTTTATAAATTGAAATGTTTTTTATAAATCCCTTAATAGAAATATTATGATACAAGTGATCTAGAGAGAGAAATATTGAATATGAAGAAATAATTTAGAGCGAATTTGATATGATATTTTTTTTATTTCACTATCACACACACTTTCGTACAATTTTAGTCAATATACGAAAATATATTTGATCATAAAGTTTGTTTTAAAATAGATATACCGGCTCAACTTGTAATTGAATCTAATTTGTGAGCAATTTTTAATTATTTAATAAAATTATTTTATTTCAATTATTACAGTTGTGATAAAATTTTCTTCTGAAAAATTATCATGAACAATGCAAGAAAAAAAAATACAATAGTGAAAGAAATTTGTGAACATGTTTTTTTAAAATAATGAAAATTACTTTATCAAAGTAAATCTTTAATGATATGATATAAATGTCTATACATATTTATACTTTCATATGAAAACGTTGAGATATAAGAAATTATTGTACTATAACATCATCTGCGCATTTATTTCCATTAGTCCATGATACTCATTTTGCCATTTCTCAATAATGCC
Source organism: Latrodectus geometricus (assembly GCA_026290005.1). Taxonomy (NCBI): domain Eukaryota; kingdom Metazoa; phylum Arthropoda; class Arachnida; order Araneae; family Theridiidae; genus Latrodectus; species Latrodectus geometricus. The sequence goes on along the minus strand of JAPDSC010028982.1, from coordinate 4,002 downwards.
CCAGCAGATCATTCTTTTACGCATATTTCCTGTAAAAATGTTAAAAATATTAATGCATTTAAAAATAATTCAAATTATTTTATTTCAAGCTAAAATTTTCTTATTTATTTTAAGTATTTTACAGATATTAAATAGTTATATTTGTAGCATAAGATAATTCCCTGTAATAAAAATTTAACTAATAGATTAAAACGATTCTCCCAATAATTATTGACGTTATCACACTACTACAGAGAGGCCGAGGTGGCATTGTTGGTTAGGATGTCGTCCTCATTGTCAGAAGTGAGCTCGAATCCCAGTTTAACCGATGATTCGTCGTAAATTCACTAAAGGCGGAGAAGGCACGTTAAAAAGACCGTGGCCGTAATGTCATCCATGGGAAATGATATCACTGGGGGTGACAGGTCAAGTATAAGGAAGTTTTCTGCTTGGTCCCTATTTCTAAATTAAGAGACACCCATCTGGCAGTTTCTATACAACTGGTAGAGTCCAAATCAGGTTTAGGTACATAGAGGAGCATGTAGGTGCCACAATACAATTATAAATATCTGGTTCCAGAAGTTGATCTGCCACGCAATGCCCTGAAAATAACACTTCGACAATGAGTTCCTTAAAACACCATTCGCAAAATATCTCAAAGCAAAATAAGATTTTTTTTCAATGAAATATCTATTAATTTAGTTCTTGCTACATACTGACAGTACTGACTGACATACTGACTGGACAATGAACACAAGAGTAATTGGTGTGTACCAAGGATTAGCAAGAATATCCCGTTCTTCCTCAACTGATCTTTTTCATAATTATAATTCGTTTTTCATCAGTGATTAATATTTTGTCAATTCTTTCCACTGCATACTAGCTAGTCAAGCAGTTAGGAGATTTTCTTCTTCGTGAATTATCAACTGTGGGTTTCTATTCCTAGATAGTAGGCCATATTAAAGTATCTTACGAAAGTAAAATCCGAATACACCCTAAAGTATATCCAATGCACTTTAGCGTGCATAAAGAAAAGAAAATCCGAAATTTATATTCTGGTCTTCAAGGGTAGTTTGTATCAAATCCTTCATATCCTTCTCACCTTTGGGGAGGGGAGGAAATGAAGGATTTACTCCCCAGAAGGAATCTGTAAACCCTAGAAGGTGTGGGCCCAGGATAGAGGAATGAATGCCTGCATTGGATTTCATTTTGGGTGGAAGAAGGGAAATAAAATACCTTCCGCGGATCAGCATATAAAAGTCCAACCTACTCGGAGACTCTGGCAACTTTTCTCTTCCATGAGTAGCGCCACAACTATAGCCAGATTGAGAACTAAACACTTCATGGGAATGAAAATATGTCCCGATGCCTATCACAGCAATAGGAGTTTTTCTCTCTGCCCAGACACTACACATAAAAATAGTTTCATCTTGTTAATTGAGCAAATTCAAAATAGAAATAACTTATATCATCTGATACTATAGTAATGATTTTAATTTTAGAAGTATACACAAGATTTCTTCTGCAACGCCGATTTTGAGGGAGTAATGAGAAAGCTGATATCCTCACCACGGAGGCCTGAGATGACCCTCAACTCTCCAACAATTTAACCACCATCGATGCTGATATTTAACTAAAGACTACTTTATGCTTCTAGTCGGAAGCATTCCATCTTAGACCTAAACTGTGACCGTGCTATCTTCACAACCTAGATTGAGGACTAAGCACTTCAACGGAATGAAAATATCTCCCGATGGTCATCGAAACTACAGGAGCTGTCCTCACTGCACAGACACCGAACTCTGTCCCGACCCTATCTTTGATTACCCTGTCATATTGTCGAAGATCTTCAGTATTCATCTCGATCACTCCTCAACCCCTCTATTCAATGAAAGTTATTGATGTAGCCAGAGCTGTCTTGGACAATTTTGGATCAATTTGACTCTCTCCCGACCCTATCTTTGATTACCCTGCCATATTGCCGAAGATCTTCAGGATTCATCTCGATCACCCCTCAACTCCTCTATTCAACGAAAGTTATTGATGTAGCCAGAGCTGTCTTGGACAATTTTGGATCAATTTGACTCTTTCCCGACCCTATCTTCGATTGACCTGCCATATTGGTGAACATCTTCAGGAATCTATCTCGATCCCACGCATCAACTCTTCAATTCCACCGAAGTTATTGATGCAGCCAGAGCTGTCTTGGAAACGTTTGGATCAATTTGATCCTATTGCACCTATTTAGTGGACAAGACAACACCAACATCGTCTACTCTAAAAAATGCTATTCTAGTTATTAACCACAGTGAGTTCTTCCTCTTGTAGCTGGTTAAAATCTTGTAAAATCAACGACACCCATATTAAAGGGCAGTTCTAATGCACCACAAATGTGGAAATTAAAAAATAATTGAGTTATTAATTTCGAGAAAAGCCAGGTATTAAAAATTATGAAACTTTTATAAATCTTTATATAAAAATATTCAGTTTTAAGTTTCATGGGGGCATTTTTGATACTGAGAAGTAAATTGAAACATCTAATGATTATTAAACTAAAATACGACAACAGTCTCTTGACTTACTCGGCCATGTTTACTTTTACAAACGAGACCTTGATCTGGATGACAAGGAGGATAATTGTCATAGATTTGACCGGAACCTTCTTCGGAATTGCCATGGGAACATTTTCTGCCTAGTAAAGCAAATATATTTTCGATAAATAGACTTTCTTTAACAAATTTAAAATAACTAATGATTATTTTACTAATTTAAACTCGATGTTTGAAAAAGAATAGCTGTCTTCAATACCAAAATTACTTGCTTAAAAACTACAGAAAATATTATTTCAATCTATTGATTTCGTCTAAGCTTTTAATATACTTCAATACTGACTGAGAGAAATTTCATGTTGTTAATGGGTAATGCAAAGTATTTGAAATAACATATGTTAAAAAGTTTTGTGTGTATTTTAATGGATTGGTAATTTTATAATTAAATTAAAAATATTGGGTTGGAGGGAAAGCTCTGTCGTATGATGTTTTGCGATCCATGTTAGAAAATAATCCACATTTAACAAGTCGAGAAATTTCAGAAGAGTTTGTGGCATTCTTTATACAACTGTTGGAGGTCACATTAAATATCTTGGGTTTGTGTTAAAGCAAAGTGCTTGGGTTCCACATGAATTAACGGAAAAGAATTTGTCTGATCGTGTAAGAATATGCTCATTACATCTGATTAGACAGCCGTTTTTGGACAGGCTGGTTACTGGAGATGAAAAGTAAATTCTTTACGAGAATATTAAAAGAAAAAAAAATCTTACTGCAAACCAAGAACATCATCAGCAACAGTTCCAAAACCAAGTATCCATCAATGAAAAGTACTACTTTGTTTGTGGTTGGACAGGAAAGGTCCAGTGTATTACGAGTTGCTGAAACAGGGAAAAAACGTCATCGCGGATCTATACTGCAGTCAGCTGGATAAACTGAATGCAGCTATCAAAGAAAAAAGGCCAGCATTAGCATCCAGAAAAGGAATAGTGTTCCACCACGATAATGCTCGCCCGCATACTGAAATGATGACACTACAAAAACCGAATGCGTTGGGATGGGAAATCCTTAGTAATCCCCCCCGTATTCACCTGACATTGCACCCTCTGATTATTACCTGTTCAGATCTCTGCAAAATTATCTAACGGGAAAAAAATTCAAGTCTTTTGAAAGTGTTTCTAAAGCAGTTGCTGACTATTTTAACTCCATGGATGAGAACTTCTACAAAACAGGAATTTACAGGTTACCTGGAAGATGGCAACAGGTTGTAACAAATAACGGAGCATATAAAATTGATTAATATTAAACACATATTTTTATAAATGAATTCAAATATTTCCTTTAAAATACGATAGAACTTTCCCGCCAACCCATAAGTTTTAATTTAAAAAAAACAAAAGCAATTTCTACTCATATTTTCAGGTTTGAACATGGGAAGATAGATAATAAATACACAACACAATATTAAAAAATAAGT
>JAPDSC010028972.1:0-14415 GCA_026290005.1 Latrodectus geometricus | reverse complement strand
AGTTAATGAATGACATTACTATAATTTATTTTTATTATATATTTTTTGATATATTGGGTGAAGTTTCTTTTTATACAGGAACATGTAAGAAACCACATTTTATAACAAGAATATAAACACAAACATCCCACGCAAACAGTACTTGAAATGTAAATTTGACAGCGGATAACAAAATTAACTGGTGCCAATCTTATACAAGTAGGTAGGATTTCAACCAAAATTTTAAAAAATATATCAAACTTCATCATTAATTTTTTCACTGCTATTAAATTGTAGTTAATCTTTTGAGCTTTTTAAGTAAAATAATTTAATATTGATAGAAGGTGAAGATTTTTCAAAATAAAAGCAAACCTTCAAACTTTCTTAAGCTATTTATCAGCAATTTCAGATAATGTATTTAAAAATGATGATTAGAAATATTATATCATAAAGCTATTAGAAAAATTTCTTTCAGAAAAGAACACAGGGAAAAGTATAAAAAACATTTTAGTCACATAGAATGCAGAGATATATTTTACCAATGCGATAAACTTGCTTATACTAGATTTACATAACAACTTGATTATTAATTATTTGTGAATAACATAATGACAAAACTAAATACTTTATTGTTGCATTTTTTGTTTGTTAAAAATATACCAAAGAATGTATTTAGATATATTTCCTTTTAATATCCTATTCTCAATAAATATTTAACTAACTTAAGCACATGTAAATAATTTATCATCAATAAAATTTTTAATTTTAAAGTACAATATAAAATTAAATATAATTATCAAATTTTATAAATGGTGCATTACATAGATGTAGTGTATATTCTAAAAGATATATCAGGAAAGAGTAGAAAAAATCTAAAAATTATAAAAGTTAATAAATATAAATTATTACTAGGCAAAACATTTAAATTAAAAAAAAAATATTTCCTATATTTTTTAGATAAGTAATATAAAAATATGTTGACCAAATCTTTACCTTGAGACAAACTTTGGAGAAATGCAAAGAATTTGGAATAGACACATCTGTTTACAGATTTTAAGGCAGCATATGATAGTATTAATAGAACTGAGCTTTTAAAGACCCTGTCTGATTTTAATGTTCCATCAAAATTAATTAAACTTATAATGCTCACACTAACTGAAACCATCTCAATGGTGCGAATACAGGGGGAACTCTCCGCCTCTTTTGAAATTCACAATGGAGTTAGAGAAGGAGATGCATTGGCATGCCTTCTGTTTAACATAGCTCTAGAAAAAGTGATTAGAGATGCTGGCAGAGATACTTCGAGTACTATATTTAGTAAATCAGTGCAAATTTTAGCATGTGCTGATGATGTGGACATTATTATAAGGTCTAGAATTGCTCTGGGTAAAAATTTTTTGGCACTGGAGAAATCAGCTAGAAAAATGAACCTAAGAGTGAATGTGGAAAAAACAAAATATATGTATTGTGGTAGAATGGAAACCATCTCTAAATTTTTTGAAATGAATTCTTTTATATTTGAATCTGTGAAGAATTTCACATATCTAGGATCAGAAATAAACTACCATAAGGACATAAATCCTGAAATTAGGAAAAGAATTATTGCAGCCAATTGCTGCTTCTTTGGTTTAAGAGCATTATTGAAACCTTACTTAATAAAAAGAAAGAGAAAGATCTTACTATATAAGGTACTTATCAAGTCGGTTTTGACTTATGACTCTGAGACATGGACTTCAATAAAAAATGAAGAGAAGATATTAGCGACCGTCGAAAGGAAGGTCCGGCAAACCTCTTTGGCACTGTTTTCGATAATAAAAACTAGAGAAAAAGATACACTTTTGAAATATATAAGATCTTTAATGACAATGATATTATCAAGTCTATAAATCTAAGCAGAATGAGATGGGCAGGGCATGTAGTAAGAATGAGCCCAGTACGAACAGCATTAAATCATTTATCCATGTTTTTCATGTAATCTCCTCTAATAAAAGCTCAAGGAGGAGGGTCCAAAAAGAGATGGAAAGACTGAGTGGAAGAGGACTTTGCCATCCTAAAAGTAAAGAATTCGAGATCAATTGCTGGGAGAAAGGCAGATTGGGAAAAACTTCTATGGAAGGCCCAGGCCCACAAAGGGTTGTCGTGCCAATGCTGATGATGAATATAAAAATATATGATATATTTTTTTCTAAAACTCTCAACACCATTACAGATTTGACATTTGAAATACTTAACAGACTAAAAAAACCAAATTTGTATAAATAGAATATGAATTATAAAAGGTTAGAGCTTACGAGGTTTTTCTTATTTTATTAAAGTAATATAACAAAGAAATTTTAAAATTTCATTTGCTAATGAAAATTACAAACAAAAGAAATTAACTTTATTAACTATTGATAAAAAAAAAATACCATCTAAAATTTATTTATTTAAATAAAACGACTTGTGTGTTTCGATTTGCAATTAGTTGCAATTTCTCATATATAAAGTTATTTGATTAGGAGTTTTATATATTTATTACTTATTATAATAGGTACCCCATACAACCAAAACTATTAATTAAACCATTTTAACACAGTTTTACAGTAAAAAGTATTATTTTAATACTCAATTATTTCATAAAAATTTAGTAAAAGAAATATTGGGTTGTTCGGAAAGTCATTTCGTTTCTTACACTTGAATCAGTTTTTTGCTAGTGAAAACCAACCATTTTATGAGTATAAAATCGTGCTATAACCAGGAAGACGGTAAAAGACATTGGACTAGAATTGGCAATATACAATTCAATGAAATATTTATTCGCTATACGTTTTTCGACCTCATAGAAAACGAAATAACTTTCCGAACAACCCAATAATATTAGGCACATCTATCTTACGGTTTCCTAAATAATTTTTAATCGTTCTTACAACCTGATAAGATTACTCTTACATTAAATCTTTTAAACTAACATGCACATAAGCATTTCATCAAGCAAACATCAGAATCATAATATAAAACAATCGGTAAATGTCAGACGCAATACTTAATAGAAGTGAATTTATTCAACAAAGGAAACCAAATTTTCAAATAACTATCAATAAAATACAAATTTCATTATTAGTAGAAAGTATCTGTGGAATTATTTTAATAGCAATATAATTCAATCTTGAAAATTATGATACTTACATAAACTTCAGTTAAGTAAAAATTATAAGAAATTTTTACTGTAAATCAAAAAATTTAAAAATATTTATTGGCTCGCAACAAATTACACTTTTTTTTTCAATTTACGGTTAAAAAGTGATCAAAACACAAAGTATATCCTCACTGTACTTTTGTTTAACTCGATGTAAACAAAAAAATTATCAACTTCTGAAGTTCCGATCAGTCTTAGGGAAAAACGAGCACAGTTCCAGTTTAGCTTACGATATAATGCAATTGATCTCTGCCTATGCTAATGCCAAGCGTTTCTAATTTTAAAGTATAGGACACATTCGCAATTTTACTACTTCCGGTGTGGATAGTTATTATAGTTCACAAGATGTTTTAAGATGTAGATCCTTGTTTAAAATGATATTCGCATACAAAAAAGTAACCATAGAACGACAAACCTGATTTCTTATTTTTTTTCATGAAAATGTCTGTCCTCAATAAGAATCAAAATCAGAAGCAATTACAAAAGTTTCCTCATTACTTTTGAAGAAATATTTTTTCTTGATGTCTGCAGAATCTTTTACTGTTTTCATGTAACCCCTCGTCTTAATTTGACACAAAACAAAAAAAAAGACTTAAATATCTAAAAAGTTAGCAAGATTGATATATTTTTTTCGACTACTCGGTGAATGAGTGTAAAAATAATAAAGTGAAATACATTTTAAATTAATGTTTGAGAATGTCACGATCATTAATCAGTGCTTTTAGAAGATTTGTTTTATTTTCTACCATTAAGATTTTTACCAACTTTTAAAATACAGAAAATCATGGTTTTTCAAAATTTTTGATTGCTACTTTGGAAGCTTTAATTTATCTCATATTTTAAATAAGTCTTAGTTAAGTAAAAGAAAAAGGTGGACTAAAGAATCAACCACAAACAAAATAACTTTAGCTTGGGGTCTTCAAAATGTTCATCAATCATTAATATTGTTAAGAATGTTTTTTGCAGATATAAGTATCTAGGGGATGACATTCAGCAGGGGAGAGAGAATCACCTATCTGTATAATTCATTGCGGATTCGTCATTAGTAGGATGTACTTTAATTCACTAGAATTCGTTTACTTTTCTTCCAAATAGAATCCCTATCCCATTAGACGTCTACTTTTTTCCAAATCGAAAACCGATGTCTAGAAGACGTCAGTTTTCGATTTCTGGGGGATGGAACTTGATTTATACATAGGAGCTGATCTATATTAGAGTGTCTTAGATGAGCTTAAGGAATTGAAATAATTTTTTCTATCCCTAGTGACACATTTTTTGTCCACTAGACAAGGTAAAAATTTTGTTGTAAATAAGATTGATCTTTTTGATGTATTTTTTGTTTCCGATTTTTCTTTATTTGTAATCTAGTGGCATAGACCTTTGTTCATTAGAAAATTTATTCTTTTTAGATCTTATTAAATTTCACAGAATTTTCTCAGAAGTAATTGAATTAGTATTATTTTACCTGTAATGTTTTGGAAATTGAGTATTATATTGTTTAAAATACAACTCAATTTTTTTCTTTTTCTTGAAAAAATTAATATTTATTCTAAGAAAAATTTTTATTCCAAAAGTATATAATATAAAAGTTACAAAAAAATATATATAGTATATAATAAAAAAGTTATTCTGACAAATGCAATTAAGCTTACCGTATAAATGTAAGTTACTTTTATAAAACAGAGCTTGAATAACCAAATAGAGAATAAAATTTATATTTTCAAATTCACATATATAAACACATACGTTATATACTAAGGAATATATTCATTTTTTATTAAAAATATTTTATATATCTCACTTTATTTTATTCACATTATATTTTATTTGTTTATACATTAGAAGTAAATTCGTAATGAAGTTTAATACATTAAATGCTTATTTACAAGTTGCCCCCACCAAAAACTAATTTCCATATTTTCAATCTTTTAAAGGATTTCGTTTCTCTTGCTCTGAGGCTTATATACTGATACTGGAAAAAGTAAATAAATGAAATGAAATTTTGGAAAATGTGAAAACACAACAAGTAGTAAAAATAACAACATATAAAAGCCATCTATCAGATGAAACTGAATTAAAAATAAGTAAATTTTAAATTCAATCTCATCTGCAGGTACATAAAGTTATTATTCACATCTAAGAGAAAATAATAACAAAAAGTGGATTTTACAAATAAAGTATTTAGGAAAACCAAAATATATAAAGCATAACAGATGTATTTATTTATATGAAAAAGTTAACTATTTATTTATAAGCAATTTTTTCTATAAATTTGAAAACTAGGTTCAGCCCATCAGAAGCAATTTTTGATGCATAGCAGAACAAAATATGAAATACTTATGAAAGAAAAATGGATTTCCAATCAATATCTAAAAATAAATAAATATAATATTTTGATGTAATGTCCACATTTTTAAATAATATTTAAATTGAATAAATAAACCCGATAAGGACAATGAAGAAGTCGAAGAGAAATATTTAATACATCTAAAAATCAGGTTATATTATGAAACATACATTCCAGTCCATTCATTGTTGTTGGTAGTCTTCGAAGCGGTGTATTATAAAACCATAGCTTTAAAGAAATAGAATGAGAAATAAATTAAAAAAATATTAATAATTGTTATTATGTCAGAGGGTCAGTTTTTAAATAAAAATAGCCAATGTAGCATGAATGAAACTAAATATACCATATCAATTGCAGAACTTTGCTTAAGAAGCTTTGTCCGTTGTTCTATTTATGAGTATATTTTGTTTTTAATTCTACTGAAAGCGTTCTTCTCAACTTACATCCTGGATGTACACGTATAGGAAATAATTTGAGTTCCAGAAAAAAAAAATTATTTTCTGAGATTTCAAAAGCAAATATTTTTATTTTTTTAATATTTTAAGTTTCAATTTTCTAACATGTGAATATTTACTTATACTTTAAATTCCAGGAAATAGAAAATAAAACTAAAATTAAAAAAACTTACATTATTTTGATAGAAAGCTTATTAAATCACACTATATTCCAAGCAAAAAGAGATTATTTAATTTAATTACTAATTAATTTCATTTTCATAATGAAAAGATTTTTTTCGTTCAAAAAAGATTCAACAATACAACTTTAATAAAAATTATATCAACGCATGAAGATTTTCATTAGTTAATTAATGATTTTCCCTAAAATGTGGGTGAGCATTATTTTATATTATTTATTTAGATATTTAAACTGAAATAAAAATAAAATAATTTGCCTATTTGAACCTATTTTTATGCCACCCAGTATGTTTTGCCTTTCTATAAATATTTGGACACTTAAATTTAGAAAATTGCCAGACACTTCCTCTTTTTTGTAGCAGGCAGACATTGACTTCTCAAATAAACTACGACAGGCTAGCTGGAATTCCCATCAGAAAGAGGCCAATATGGTTCTAGGGTGGTCAAGGGTTTAAACTTCCTTTGTATATTTTAAGAAATTGCTTAATTCAATGAAATTAGTATTTCCAGAATTGGAAGCAGTCATTAAGACCATGACCTAGATGAAAAATGATAAAACAAAGACTAATACCATTAAAAATTAGTATTTAATGACTTAAAGTGGCTGTTATATTTTTACCAAAAATATCATTACTTTTTGCTTACAATGATGTAGCTTCCTGCAGACCTTAGATGCTTTATATTTTTCTTTCATAATTAAGATTCATTGATGATAAAATTATTTGAATTTATTTGCTTGCACTAATTTACCAATACTTTTCTTGTCAGTTGCATAATTTTGTATTTATTTCTGTCATTAAACAATAAATACATGAAAATGGGTATCAATTCAGGAACTATTAAGAGGCAATGCGATCATGAATATTGATGAAATAGAATTTGAAAGGAAATAACAGCGACTGTAAATCTAAGTTTTTATATTTAAAATTGTCGTGATTATATTAAAAAAAAAAGTTGTGTAATGTAATTATATTAATTTCATTTTTTAAGAAAGAATGCTTTTATCTATTTTCAATACTTTAATATCAAAGGTGAAAAGTTCCAAAATAATAGTGTATTCGTTATCAAATCATTATCTGCTAGTTATCAAAAATACTACACCAAGTAGTAATAATTCATATCATGTGAAATTTGCACCATGTGCATACCACGAATATACCACTGATTACTATTACAATACAAACACCAGTTATAGGTGTTTGCTGCACCACTATATAACTACGAAGTATTGCGAAGTAAAATTGTCATTTTGAGGAATTTGAATTCCTTACTCACGTATTTTTTTTTGCTTGTGTTGCTTTGTTATGCTCCTAAAAACAGACATATGTTATTCAATCTTGTATCTGTATTTAGAACCACGGTAGTACTATTGTCTGTAGATATAGAGGGTTAGTTATATCTTTCGATGTCTATGAATATAACCAACCGAATGTTATGCGAATTTCAGGAAATAGACTGACTGATGGGAGACTCCATTCGTCATATGACTTCATGCTAAAATCAGCACACTGTGTGCATGCTTTTCTTGACATGTAAGAATGCTCTACCACGCATCTACAACAATCAAACCAATCGAATGTTTAGAGAACACATGAAGTAGTCGACGTCGGTTGAATAAAGTGGAATGTCTTCAAGGTATACACATTGCTTTGACTAAATCACAGATATAAATGTTTTAGGATGATTCATATTTCTGCGTGCAGCACAAACAACGATCAAATTAGAGTTTAATAAAAATTGTAGAAAAAAACTGCTTAACTACTAACTTATCACCTTATTGGTCTGGTATCTAGTATAATGGTATGAGGTGGTATTAGTTTCGACATCAGCAGTCCCTGGTATAGATTACTTATACACTGACCAACCAGAAATATATCACAATATTGTAATAAGTATAGTAATGTTTTATGCAGCAATTTTCCTACTTTAATACATAGTCATGTCTTAATATAAGGAAATAAATTTGATTTATTGGAAATTAAATTGAAAAATATTGTTGAGGGTTTAAAAAAATAAACTTGAGAAAGCAAAATTAGTTTATTTAGATTAAAAAAATACAGTAAAATCCATAAATGTAAGGAAAAAAAATCATAAAAATAAGAAATTAGTGAGAGTATTGTTGCCAGTATTAACAGAATTTCTGGGCTGCAGTGGCCTGGTTTGTTAGGGCGTCGTTCTCGTTACCAAAAGGCGGTGACTTCGAATCCCGGCTTAGCCAAAGATCCGTCATGTTCACTAATGGCGCATTCAAGTTTACTCCATGTTCCCATTCCAAATTAATACCTCTAGGCGTGGTTGGAGCCAGGCTATGGGTCTTCACTGGTTTCAACCTCTAAATTGGAATATTCAGATAGTGCTGCCATCTATGAGCCAAAAGTCGTACTTCCTTCGTACGACGGGGCTCTACTCAAAATTTCTCTCTGATTTCATTCGCCTAGTCTCTGACGGGCGGGCATGGCGTTGCCACGTGTCAACAACAACAACAGAACTTCTTAGATATGGTTTAGTGACGAAACTACAAGTATCTTAAATGAACCGATACTGTTATATTAAAAAATAAAAATTATCAAAGCAAATAAGAAGGAAATGTTTTTAGGTTAATATATAAAAAAATATTACCTACTATAGGAAAAATGAATATTTTTAGGAGACAAAGTTGAAATCTTCTGAGTTCGATTGTATATTTGTCTCAGTTGGAAGCAAATTTTGAGCTATTTTTGCTAAAGCTAATTTCATCACGAAATCTTTGTGATTTTGCTCACCATCATGAATAGAAAATAATATAAAAATGCTTATTTTATTTTTCACAAGCATAATAAAATGTAAAATTCAAGTGAAAGGCTTTTCAAGGTTTTGGATCTAAATAAAAATAATGTCATTTCATCTTAAATAAATTACAAGAGCAGATTAATATTTTTATTTCTCACCATTAAACAAAATACAAAAATAATCGAACAAATGAAAACAACTTCATAATTTCACAGCAAAAATATTATTTAGTAATATTGTTGATCCTATTGAAGCAACTCAAATACGTTTTCATCTTCTTACATAACCTGTGAAGAAAGAACATACTAAATGTTTGTAGGAAATTTGAACAAAGTAAATAATTAAAGTTTTGTAATGAGAATTATAATTTTCATTTTTGTATATGTAAACATTATACAAGAAATATGTTTTGAAAAAAAATCAGAAGTATAACAATAAAACCACTTAAAATAAAACCAGTATAATAATAAAACCACTTAAAATTTTAATTAAAAAATTTGAATTTTTACATTAAGGAAAAATACAAAAACAAATGAAATATTTCCTAAAAAAATAAAAAATCGAATAAGAATTTTGACAGTAAAAAAAGAAAATATAAACAAGTTATTTTGAAAATCTAACTACACGTAGGGCTTAAAAAGAACAAAATATTTTTTCCTTAAAAGGCAAAGAACATATTTTTTTAAAGTCACTCTTATAAACGAATATTCCTTACGATTTGCATCCCCTTGATGTGCTCCTTAGTATAGTATTTATTCCACTAAGAATATTTAGTAAAAATGTAATTCAAATTTATATATTTATAACGCTTAATAAATTTTTTGTTTTGAATAGAAGTAAAATTTTCTTGTTTAATATTAAGCAATTTAAATTTACAAATAAAGAAAATGAGACATTTTAAGACTATTTCAAGATTATCGAGTGTTTGATTATTTAAACGAGTTATTATTTCTAATGGTTAATCAAATTATTATTTAAAACAATAAATTAAAATTTGAATTTCGAATAATAAATTAAATTAGTAGATCGAATGAGAAATCGTATAAATACTTTAAATTATAAAAATTAACAAACGAATGAGTAATCAAATGGATTATTATTTTAAAATGAAAGTACGCATTTTTAAACTATTGAAGGCATGCATTTTGTTATAAGAAATTAGTGAATGTAGTAGCTCTTTTTTCGAATGGAAGAACATTATAAGATACTTTATTATTTCTGCTTCTCTCGTATGATTGGACAATGGACACACTTACTCACATGGACAATGAAGTCTCATAGAATAAATTAACCACGCATAGCATTTAATATCCAAGTGATTATCAAAATAATGGAAATATCTGTGAATAAAAGTGACATTTTCAATGAATGAAATTATATAATTGAGCAGCAAGTTTTTCTTTTAAATAGAAATATATATATTTTGGTAGTATGTGGTAGCTTTATTGAAATTCTGTAAGTCTTGGATTTTTTTTAAAAGAGTAAAATGTCTGACTTCTCAAATTTTCAAAGAGGCTAAATTGTAAAAGTCCGTCTAGGAGGAGCAAGTGTAGCTGAAACATCCCAACATTTAGGCGTTTCTAAAGGCACGGTGTCTAAAGTTATGACATCATATACAAAGCGCGCCAAAACAAACTCGGCAAGGCAAACTAGTGGTTAAAAAAAGAAGTTAAGAGGAAGAGACAAACGGCTATAGAAGCAAAATGTAATATCTAAAAAGCGAACAACTGCAGAGGAAGTGACAGCAGATCTCAATCAGTATCTGGATTCTCCAGTGTCAATGATGATTATAGGTACTTAGAAGGTACCTTCATAAGCAGAAAATTTACAGCTGAACAGTAATTCTCAAGCTATTTGTCATTGACGTTAATTCCAAAAGTTATCTATGGTGGTTTGATAGTCAAGAAAACTAGACGATTGGTAAATGGAAGAAAGTTATATAGTCTGTCGAATCGTCTCGTTCACCTTTTCCTTACAACTGAATGGGTGCACGTTTGGAGGACATTTGTACAAGCGTATGATAGTGATTGTCTCCTTCCAACCATCAAGTATGGAGGTGGTTCTGTCATGATATGGGCAACTATGTCCGGGTTTTATAATAGACCAATCGTAACCCTGAAAGGAAGTATCATTGGGAAGAAGCATAGATAGATTTTCACTTAATCAGGTTCATCCTAGCTGCAAACTTTGTTTCCTATAGCAGATAATAGTTTTCAGGATGATAAAGACCCTATACATGTTGCGGCACTTGTCCACTTATGGTTTGATGAACGCGAAGATAAAATTAAACATAAACTATGGCCTGAATAATCAATCGACCTCAATAGAATTGACCCTTGTAGTCTACTTTAGAACGTTCAATAAAGAAACTATAATCTCCACCGGCATCTTTCCCAGAGCTTTCACAATATCTCCATGAAGAATGGTATAATATTCCAAACACTATTAAGAACTTGTATAAATCGATTGCTAGATGAATCCAAGCTGTATTAAGTTCTAAAGACGATCTTACTCCATATTGATAAAGGATTATTCACAAACCTAAGGTGTTTCCATTATTTTGAAAACCACCTGTACAATAAGTCACATTGCAATATCACTGATATTGTTGCGCTTTCATATACATATCTTTATATTAATTATTTTTACAGTTCACTTATAAAACTAAAAAAAGTAAAAATTTTAAAAGAATAATATAATAAATACCTTTCATAAAATACACTAATTTCCAGGAAAAATATTAATTTATCGAAAGTGAAGAATGTTATTTCTTTTAAGCGAATAATCAGTTCTATATTCAGTCAAATCCACAAATCCGCTATTTTCCTCTGAAAAAATCTGTATGAAGAAATTAAAGAAAAATAAGAACTGTATTAAAATTTGATCAAGTTCAAAATTTTAGGTCAAATAATAATAATGAAATTTTTCATTGAATTTTAATTTAATCTGGCCTTTATAGACGTAATATCTGTACAGAAATGAAACAAGTCAAGAAATCATAAAAAATTTTAGTTTATCAAAAAATTACAAAGAATGGAATATTTTCTTTTTATTTGAAAGTTTTTCTGAATTATTTCAGTATCATTTTTGAAGGAATATAAAATAGCATTTAACAATTCAACAACTATATGTTAAATAGCATTCATTATTAAAACATTTGTGATTTATTAATTTTTTAAGGAAACAGCAATATACATAAAACTGAACTGTGATTATTACTTTGCCAATTCTGTGAATTTTTTTTCGTGATTTGAGGTGAATTTATAATAGTTTGATATATTCATCATCTTTAATATAAAAATCATTCAAATAATGACTTTTATTTGTTACAAGTTTTTTGAATGCGAATATTACTCTTCTGCTGCGCACACGCGCAGACACACATACGCGCTCCAAGTTTTTCTTTTCGATGAGTCTCATGTTGTTCTATTCGTGAAGAACAATGAAATAAGATCAAATATCAAATCAGAGCTAATGACGTATAAAATTATTTAAAGCTATGTTTTAGAGTATAATGCTTTATCTCAACAAGCTTTATACAGTTTATACAAATTTATTATTAAAACTACTTTTAAATGTTACAAGCTTTTTGAATGTGGATATTATTATTCTCCTGCTGCGCACCTATGCAGAGCAGATCCAAGTTTTACGATCCAAGTTTTATTTTTCGAAGTTCCATGTTGTTCTATTCCCCAAGAACAATGCAATAAGATCAAATATCAAAGCAGAATTAATAATGGCGTATACAATCATTTAAAGATGCGTTTTACAGCATAATGCTTTATAGCTTTATAAAGTTTTTGCAAATTTATTGATTCACTTTTAATCGGATAATAAGATTAAGTCAATAAATTAAAGAAAATTTCATATCTATTTCAATGGATTATTTTCCATCGAATGGAATATTTGCTATTAGAATTTCAAATTAGTTTTATGAAATTATTATTATTTATAAAAAAATTATTTGATTAATAGTTACCAACATGATTTATCTTTGTTTAAATACTGACCTTGCTAGTCCTACTTATCATTCTTTTGCAATGATCAAGTTTTTCTTGAAATTGGCAACGTAGTTGGTAATTTTCTTCTAAGCATTTGCGCAGTCCATATTCAAATTGAATACTAGCTTCTGGAAACTGTCCTTCCTAGAGAAACGTTATTTTAATTATTATCCTAAACATTACTCTTGGTAAAACCATTTTTTAATAATCATACACAAAATTTAGTTACCTTTCATTATTTTCTGCTATAACTATCTAATAAATGATGTGATAAATTATGCTGTTTATTTCATAGTAAAAAACTAAACTCTTAGAATTAACAGAAATAAAATATGTAAAATTGGTTGAATATTGATAATCCTTGTTCTACAATTTCGAGTATAATATCTTGGAAAACTCATGTTATAATTTCTAAGAAAAGAAGTAAACTTTGAATGTATCACAAAATAAAGAATTAAGATATACATTCTTTTTTTACTTATAATTAATTATATGTATATTTAATTACAAGGTACTTGTAATTAAATACATAAATGAAATCTCAGTAATTCGATAAAGAATAACTTCGGTTATGGACTTACGAAATAAACTTATTTGAATTGAAATATGACAGATTAAGACTACAATTTTACTTTTTAGTCTTAATATACATTAAGTACTACACACATGTTTTGCTTAATGGTTGTTCATTTTGTTACAGAGTGGTTGATTTAGAAGCTTATTGCGTTATCTTAGCCATTTTATCTATAACCATTTTTTGTACGCGATTAGACGTTTTTGAAGTGGATTTTAAGCCATTATAACATTCATGACTGATATCAGAATTGAACCAACGAACAATATATAGCCAACCATTGATTGGCTATATAGCTGACTAGATAGTTACTCTTCGCGTGATAATAGATTAGCTTTTCGCGCTACTTAACTACTCATTTGTTATCACTTTGGGCTCACAAGAGCTAACATAACGAACATATAGTTTAAAAGGAAATTCGAACTACTATAAATATTATCATCCAAAGAGGAAGTCGAACCCAAAAGTTGTTGAATATAGGGCTACAAGTCTCATTGTGGAACCCTCTGAGTTTGCCGGGAAAGAGAAATGGTCATATAGCTGTACTAGTGAAATTACGAATTATGAATTACAATAGAGACTTAAGTTCATATCATTAGATTCAAATAAATATATTTCAGAATTAATTTTGAGCTAGTATTTAAAAACTGCAAATCAATTTCCCACGTATAACGGAACGTAGATTGTATGCAGAACGAAGATTACTATTAAATGTCATCAATTAGAGCTTGATGGAATTGGAGGTCATACTGGTCAGCAAAAGTCTGCATTTAATAAAATAGCTTTAAAGTATCTTCAAAAACAAGTTTCAAGACTGAAAATACTAAAATTGCCACTTTTTATTGCAAAAATTACTTAGTCAGTATCAATACTCTACTACATATTTTTACTTCTTTTAAGCAATTCTTTCCTAACTAGCCCATATCATTGGGGGG
>JAPDSC010028967.1:58-14364 GCA_026290005.1 Latrodectus geometricus | reverse complement strand
CATTAAGGGTCCTTAAATTTATTAAATATAGTCAGCATTGAAGATTATGTTAGATTTGAATTTACGTAAGATCGAAATTATGTAATGTCTTTATCGTAAAATGGTAGATAAAGACCATGTGTATAAGAAAACCAAAATTCTTTATAAATGCTTTTAATAAATATGTTGTGACCATAAAAATGTGATATTCAATGATAATCGTGCAATGATAATCAAAGTAATGTTATATTGAACTTGTTGGTATAATTTCTGGTGAATGGAAATCTATTTAATCAAGGGAAAAAATGGTAGTTGTCTATATCTTACTTTTTATTCAGTTCAAATTCATGAAATAAGTTACGAAATCAATTTTTTTTATGAACATTTTCAAATACTCGAAATAGAAGAATAAAAGTTTGAATATAATAATAATAGACGAAACAACAAAAGATATCATTCTCTTTGAAAATTTCTTGGAATTGATCCTTACATCTTTGTACAACATTTAAAATAAAACTCTTATTTGATCAAAACGCAAATATAATTTAATATTGTTTATCTAATTAATACTTTTTTCATTGAATCCTCTTCATTAGTAAAAGTTCTGAGGCAAAATTTTATTGCATTTTGACTCAAAATTTAAGTTATTACAAGTAAGATGACTTACCATAGATTTTAATCCATTGTATTGCACTTTTAAATTTATCATACTCAAAATAAATCTGCACAAATTAAAACACTTTTCATCTGCGTTAATTTTTGATGAATTAAATGGTTTTGCTTACAAATGTAAATAATAATGTTTGATAATTTATGAATACTATTATTTATAAATAATTATTTACAAGTAACAAATAATTTATTATTTGAATATTTTTAATAAGATAAGCAATTAACCATTTAATTATTGTATTCATTAAAAAGATACAGGATTCATATCAAACTATTAAAGATGTGATTTTGTTGCGATAGATACGGTGAAAAAAATTGCAGTTGAGAACTTATGTTATGAAGATAATGAAATTAATTATACTTACTGCAGAATTACTTTCTCTATTGCCTTGCTAGTTGCTGAATTGACATCAATTATCAAATAAAATTGCCTATATATTTTGACAATTTAATACATGTGCTTGAAATAATGACGAGAAAATATATCGTTCCCTCACACACGTATTTTAAAAGGTTTTATATAACTATTTTTATTTGATTATAGTAATTTTCACAATAATTAATGGGAAATTTGTTATTGAATCAAAGTGTGTGCATGAAGAGAATCAAGTTATATTTAAAACGTATTTAAAAAGCTTTCCTTGTAACTTGACAAATGAATATAGAAATACCTTGCTTACGTTACAAATTGTAATATGTCAAATGCTTAAAAATAGTTTTAGATTCTTCAGGCGGTTTCATTAAAAGTAACATGAAATTTCTTAGCGAATCTAATACATAAAACTTCTATATTTTATTCAAAATAATTTAAACATTTAAAATTGTTATTCTAATGTAGCTATTCAAGAGAAATGTTTCTAAACTCAGATATAATATAACTATTCAATGCTTTGAAAAAAAGCTATTAATAATTAAAAATATTTTTTAACATTTATTCAATTGAATCGCTATATATTTGGATATAAAATATTTTGTCAAAAAGATGATAAAAACACTAAATAATAATATGAGTAAATACAAAAAATTACGGTTCAATTTGATTGTTACATTTAATTACAGATTACGACATAAAACTTTATTTAAAGTAAAAATTATTACCTTAAGTTAGATTAGTCATCAATGGAATTTTTGTGTTGAGTTGGAAATACTTTTTGAAAATATGCATATTGATATAAAGTTTTTGTGCGAGTCTGCTTATGAATTTTCGTTACATTAAATTCTCTAAAAGCAGAAAATATTTTCCTAAAAATGGTTTTAAATTTTGCATACAAAAAATAGTATAGTTAGTATATTAAAAATTTGTACTTTGTGTGATATTTGTTACGTATGTCTATTTGTGAAGATGCTCACTCAGAAAAATAATTATTCAAATACTTATTGAATTCAGTTTGTTGTATGCACTTTTTCTACATAATATTCTGTTTATATTCACTTTCTTTTTAGTTCGTTCTGCTGCTCTTTTTTCGTTCAGCTACTCTTTAATGTAATAGTGAGATTTTTTTCTATTCAGAAAAAAGCAAATTTCGTGCAAATAATGTCTATTCCTTTTGCTGGAATAAATTTTTTTGCACAAACTTCTTCTGCAAAAATTCATTATGTAAATAGTGCAGAACTTAAGGTAAACTCTTATGAGAGATATCAAGGCTATAGTTCCGTGCAGATTTCATAAATAAACTTAAAATTGGAATTTGGAAAGCAACATGGGAGGCTATTTTTTAATAAATGAAAGCACCTAAATTAATTCGTTAGCAAACGTGTTCTGTTTTATTCAAGAGTCACAAGTTAACATAAAGCGATGAACAATCTTTAGATTAAAACAAAGACTTATTCATTCAAAAGAGAAAATATATTATTTTTCAGAATATTGAAGAAAATTGTACTTTGTTTTCAGAAATATTTTGTATTGATAGAGTAAGATCTCAATAACTGCATAAAGTCATGATTCAATAACTTCATAAGATCTCAACAATTGGATAATATTATAAAGCAACCTTTGGTTAATGTATAAGCTGATACCACGGGCATAGATAGCATCCTTCTTGTGGTAGATTTTGCAATACATTTTGCAACTTATTAGTTAATTGAGAGCCACCTTGAAACTATTTTTATTTTTTTTTTCCTTCAAAATATTTTAAAAAAAATATTCTAATTCTTCCATGTCCTGGAAGTCAGCAGATTTTCAGGTCTTAGAATAATTAGAATATTTTCTATTAGAATCTGGCTACTGCAGGAACTGGAAGGGAAAATTACATATATTTTTAACCTCTTTGCTTAATTTGTGTGGAAAATATTGTCTGATTGATAAATATAGCAAGTGTAGCAGTTATAATCATAAGCAATGAGCTGTAAAATATTATATATTGATACATATAAAGATATTTTTATTTGTTTTATTCACAAATGTTTCATTTTTATCTAGTTTAATCTATTTAACATTCTTAATATATGATGTTTTCTTTACAGTCGAATTCACGCCTAACGCTTCCATGGCTACAGCCCATCATATTTTGATTTACGGTTGTGAAATACCAGGACGATGGGAACGGGATACACCAAGATTAGTGTGGGAATGCGGCGAGATGAATGGTAAGAAATCTAGTTACTTGCGTGGGCCAACTTGCAACTCTGGTTCTCAAGTAATATATGCTTGGGCCAAGGATGCTCCACCCCTTCAACTTCCTGAAGGCAAGTACTTAACATTTCTTAATTAATTAAATTTAATTATTTTAATATGTATAATTACACATTAAAAGCAAACTAAGTAATTCAAAAGTAAAAAATTGATCTTAAAAATCTATTAAGCAATAATAATCAAGATAACTACCTAATTATCTGTGATAGCTCTGACAACACAAAGAATAACCCTTTTTTCGTGATTTTCAATAACATGCACACTATATGCACTTATCACCAACATTGATGTACCTATCACATGACCCTGAAGTTTCTCTTTCAACCTCATCAGACTTACCCTAAATCAATGCTATTTTGCTGCTGTAGAGTATATATCCCTATTACAATCGTAATTTCAAGTAATCAAGAAAGTTTTCAAATTATTATCTGCTTAAAAGATGTCTTTTTTTTGTCGAGTGTCAGGTAATGTGGGATACGCTGCTCCACTTTTCCAGCTGAACCCTAATTTGGTGTATTGTCCGACTTCCTCAGTACACACATGCCATAAGTACCCGCTTATATAGGGTAGGCAACCATTCATACTCTATTCATACAAGGAAAGGACAAAGACAGGAGACAACGAAAGAAAAAGGACATCCATGCCCGAACTGGGATTTGAACCCAGGACTTCCCCATCGCAGTCAGAAACGCTGATCAGTAGACAGGAAAAGATGTCGTAATTAGGGCTTTTAATACCATAACTTTGGTCTTAACAAAATATTCGTCAAAGTGAACTTAAAAAATAATATATATATATATATATTCTTTTTTAATATATATATATATATATATATATATTTTATATATATATATATATATTTTTTCATGATAGTCTTCAAATGATTACTAATTTTTTTACTAACATCTTCTCATATTAAAATTCTGTTGAATCTATTTATGTTTCAACTGTCTCCATATAAGAATTCACTGCTTCCCTAAAAGTTTTAATAATAATTATTATAAATAACGCCCAATAAATTTATGCATTTATTATTTTTGTTAAGCGGATGTATACCAATCACAACGCCATATTTCTTCATTACTCCTATGACAGTAACTTATACAATTACCATTTTAATTTTTTTTCAGCGGATATAAAAGGGCAGAATTATTTCCTTAACTTCCTAACTGCTTAAAAAAATGGAATATTACGAGAATATTTCCAAATCAAGCATCAATTTTGAATTCTATTGAATTTCTAGTGAAATTAAATTTCATTTAAGACAAATTGTTATTATTACAATCTATCGTGCTATTTATGTAAAAAAAAAAATTACAGATGACGCACTAAAAAAAAATGAGCCACTCTTATAAAATATTTGAACAATTTCAATTTTGCTGAAAGCTTATATTGTTACTGAAAATATCATTTTTAAAATCAAGCATAATGTACAATATATCACTTTTATTAATTGGTGCTTAACTATTTTATGCAGGTGTCGGTTTCAAAGTAGGTCGGGACACGGGAATAAACTTTTTAGTGCTGCAGGTTCACTACGCCCATGTGGAGAAATTCATTAGTAAGTATTCCCAGAATAATTATCTCAAAAATAGTTTTAGTTAAAGCCATCGTATACAATATAAACAAACATTCGTCAAAACTTAAAAATTAAACTGAATTTTTTTAAATTGGAAAATTAAAATGGTTTCAAAAATATATTATACTTCTTAATTTTTTTCAATTTAAATAATTAGTTTTATATTTTTCAATTTATCATACAGCATTAAATAATGAAATTTTTTGGTAAGAGATTTAAGTTTTTCCTTCAGTTAAATGTTAAGTTGGGGCGAAGAATATGCTAAATTTAATAAATTGATGGTAGAAATTTTAAACATAGGAAAAAATAATTATTTAAACTCATCTCTCTACACGAAGCAGAATTTCATGTGTATTTTACTAATTTTAACACTTTAGGTGAAAATGTGCTTTAGGTCCCATGCTTGGCGAGTTTTCAAAAACGCCGATGCCATAGCGAAAATTCTACCGCTATTTCAAAGTGAAACTTAATTTGTGACCAAGGAAAAGGCTAAAACAAAAGAGTAATTAATGAGGATACCTTCAAAAACTCTTCTAATTCACGAATTGGGGAAGTAGGAGACCTAAACCACAAATTAACCACACTTTATTGTCTTGAGGCGAAAACCAATAATGATTTATAAGTAATATTGATTTTTGTATTACTAATATTAAGCAAAATACGTAAAATAGTTTATTGAGAATAATTTTGATGATTAAAACAGAATTCTAGATTTTCGGAAGTTTATAATTTGAATATTAATATCTGATTTTATAGAAAATGTGCTGACATCTGAATATTTTATCATTAATAATTTATAAGTTCCACTTTAAACTTTGGTGTGACTATTTGCAAAGTTTGGAATCAAAATTTCAAATTATTCGATAAAAATTAGCCATCGTTAGCTAAACCTAATTATATTATGACAAACTGAATTGAATTTAGTCGGAAAACATTACGTGTGAGTTAAACGTTTTTAGAAAACTAGTAATACATTGTTTTTAAGATCCGGAACTATTCCCTAAAGCACGATAAATTAAAAATTTTCAATAATTTGTTGATTATATATTTGCATTATCTCAATCTTTCAGTGATGAGACTGTTTTCTTTCTATTTAAATCTCTTAATGTACTCCCGCATCTAAGAAGTTTCGATTCTTTTGATAACTTTTGCATTGCAAACAGATTTATAAATAATCCTTTATCAGTTTGGCGTAGGACAGTCTGGCATGCAGTACAGGTCGGATTTACCTATGAATCGATTTATACAAGTGCCGAATAGTGTTTAGAGAAATATTGTACCATTTTTCATAGAGATATTGTGAAAGTTATTTTGAAACTTGCCGAACTTGCCGGTGCAGTATATAGATTTCGTAATGAACGATCTAAAAAATAGATCACTACGAAATATTGCCGTCAAGTGACTGTATGGTCCAAGGTAGATGCTTAACTTTATCCTTGTAATTAACAAACCATGACTGAACAAATCTCGTTGCAAGGATAGGAGCGTTATATTTGTGGAAAATTACATCTCCTGCATGAAACAAATTTTGTATCATAAGATATACCTGGTCAGCTAAAATTTTGATTTCTCCTCTGTAATTCTACTTTTCAGGCTTAAGATTGGTCCAGCAAGGACACAGCTGCTTATACCATGATAGATCCAGTTACATGTTTGACTATTTGAAAGAGACAATTTCTACCACATGATTGTGGAAATGTTTTTCAAACATGCTTCTGTCCTACTGCAGGGAAAATGCAAAAGATTCGCCAGACAATTATATGTTTCATTTATCAATCGACTAGGTTTTGTGAATGCCATACCACAATAATTGACGTTTAATATTAACATCTGTGACATGAAGCTGGGAAATTGGTACTTTGCCGTAAATGTTCTTTTTGTGAAGCGTTCCTTCTAGTTGTAATCATTGACACTGGAGAATTCATATGCTGGGTCACTGCGGTCACTTTTTCTAAAGTTGTTTGGTTTTTAGGCAGTACAGTTAACGTTAATGCATGTCGGTCTCTTTCAACTGAGCATCTTTTCCCATTCACTATTTGTTTTGTCGAGTTTGTCTTCCCGTGCTGCGTGTATGTAGTCATAATTTTAGACACCATACCTCTAGAAAGTCCTCAAAGTCGACATATTTCGATCTTCTTGCATTAGCTAGATGTGCTCCTACAATTAGGTATTTTTGAAAATCATAAGTTCTGAAATTTACGCTTTAGAAGAAAATCCATGACTTACACAATTTTAATAAAGTTAACACATGCTACCAAGGTATATACATTTTTATCATTAAAAAAACTGGTAATTGTTATTTTATAATACTTGTGAAGCATACTCGAAAATATTACTTTTATTTACAGATTTTCTGTTATTTTGATAACCACCTGTATAGATAAACTTATATATTTAACTCAATAATAAATTAAACTTATTTATCAGAGGAATAATTGTGAAGTTAAAATTAAAATTACTATTTTTCATCAGGGTCCAAGATGGTCTACAAGCGCTTCGAGATACACATAGCAAATTCTAAATGAAGTAAATACTATAAGCTTGGATCTACCATCTTGGAGTGCAAAAAATGAGGGCAATAATACATAAATAAACAAGATTAAAAGAAATTAAACTTAATTCTATACATTTCAACTACGAAATAAAAGATCTTACTTTGCATTCAAGTTTAAGCAAGGATAAAATTAATTCGTTAGGAAAAAATGAAATAAATTTCCTGTGTGTACACATCTTTAAAAGTGTATTTCTACAAGTTGATCTGTAACACATATATCCAGGTTTGAGGTGTCTAATAAGTATATCTTTATATCTTTGTACAAAGAAAAATGATAATATGTTTTTAGACAACAATTGAAAAATAATTTTAATTTCTTTACTTATGGTCTTATATTAATTATACACATTTTAATACTTTCAGGGGGTGGAACCGATGATTCTGGAATAGTTCTTACAATGTTACCAAGCACAACTGAAAAGTAAGTTTTAAAAGCTAATATCATTTTGCATATTTTGTTGTTGGAAGTAAGCATTTTGAGGCAAAACCCTTGAATTGTTTGTGTCAAAGCTATTTATAATTTATTTAGGAATATTTTAAATCTGACCTCTGATTATTACTGACAGTAAGATTTCCTTAAGTAAGTTCTACTGCTTTAAACAAGCCGTATATAATATGTTTACATGGGTCTTGTTAAATCCAGTAGAACTGATCTCTGTGCTTTTATAAATTATTTGAGTTGTTTAGTGAAATGAATACGTACTTGGTTTTATCCACAACAGGACATTATCTTTAGAAAAAACTGTTCTATGATTTAAAAAAAGAATTATATTCTCATATTACATGAGGAGAAATAATTCTAGAAAATTCTTAATACCCATTAACAAATACGGTAAGTTGAATTGCAAATTAAATTAATAATGATAAACAAATAAACTATTAGCTTTTAAGGATCATTCCTCTTATAAGCAATGAAATTCTTCCTAATACACTGCTATTTTTCAGTTTTACCAACAAAAGAGATAAAAAAATATTCTATTTATATTTATTAAGCATTTATTTATATTTTATGAGACATTTATTAAGCAAGAGCTATTTTTATTACCGAATTACATGTATCCTCTGTTATGTTCCTCTTCTGTTAAAACAATTTATTCTTTTGAATGTCTAAAAGCGTTTAATTCAAGATTTCTACATTTTGCTTCATTCTATAGTTTTCATTTATCAGCTAATAGGAATTAAATTATTAATAAAAACAGCACCTTTTTCACAGATTTGAAAACCAAATTTCAACACGGTTACATAAATTTATTTTATATTTCTTATAAACTACTAAAGTAAAATATTTATATTAATAAAATAATATTTACCAAGTTCTTAGGAATTAAAAAATTATTTTGAACTTTAAACAGAGTCTCGAAAGCTGCAGGTGTTTTTGTTCTCGGAACTAGTGGCGTTATTCAAGCGGGAGAAGAGGGTAAGAATTTATGTTTCTTTTTCATATTGTTTTATTCGAAACGAATAAAAATCGAATGCAAAATTTTTAAATTTCAAAAAAAAAAAAATAAATAAATAAATAAATAAATAAAAAAAAATAAATAAATAAAAATAATAATAATAATAATTTTAAGAATTTTTTAATATAGAAATTCATTTAATTGCTTTACTAAGATTATAAAATTCCTATAAGTAAAGATAAGAAAATTATGACTGCGGTAAATAATTATAAAATATGTCTATAAATATTTCATATTTATTGCTATCATACCGAGTAGCAATGTAGTCGTATGTATACTAGCTATAATGTAATTTATAAAGTCAAAAAAGACGTGAATTGCTCTTTGTAGTCAATACAATAGGAAATACGACTATAAAATAATGACAATTTTTATTATAAATCAACAAATTATGGTCGGTCATAATAACAATAAATGCCTTTAAGATCTCAAGAGAATAATGAGCAATGATATTATAAATACATCACTAGAATTCAAACATGCTTGTAGAAAATTAGAGGTTGTGTGATATTGACTAGGCCAATCTTTCTTCGCCAACCTTGGCGAAGTCTTCTATAAGTCACCTATGAAACTAGGTCATTAGATCAAATTAGGAATTGTCATCAAAATATTTGAACTACTGGGCGAACTCACTCTCAAATGATCTTGGCACTTATTTCGGGCTACTTTTCTATTTTTTCAGTTTTTTTCATTGATAATCCTTAAATGATCCATACATTTTCCTTACGAACTAGCTATTTTCCTATAGTAAACAGTTCATTTGTCTTATTTTCAAAAAATCATTTTTATGCTACTTGTATTTATGTATGTTTGTTGCACTGATGGAAAATTTTTGTGTGTTCAAATGTACTCACTCGGTTTTCATCACTTTCTTTGACATTTATTTTATAAAATTTTCTTTTATATTAAATACATATTTTCAAATCATCTTATCAAATTGAGAAGTTCTAACCTCACAAGGAAACACATTTATGTTTATCCAGCAGGCACAAAATCACTTTCCTTTTCACTTACAGTTATGTATTGCGAAACAAGTTGTTTGTGCAAATAATGGTTTTAAAATTTTTCATTCTAAATTAAAAATAAAGAAAATACAATCGCATTTAGGACGTATATTTTGGTTAGAAGCTATATTTTGGTTAGAATTTTTTTTTATTTCCAAAAATTGTTTTACCAATGAAGACTTAAGTATTACTTTAGTCTTCATTGGTAAAAAAAATTTTATAATACAATAAAAGTTAAAATACAATAAAAGTATTACTTATATTGTATTTATAGTCCTTACATAAACTTTTGAATCTTTTTTCATTGGAAAACATTTGAACGTTTGAATAAACAAACAAATCAATTCCCTTATATACTAATCACAATAAGTGACTTAAGATATTTTCTAGTGTCACCCAACCTGTCTACTGGTTACCGTAACTGACTACGGTTGGGGAGGACCTGGGTTCGAATCCCGGCTCGGGCATGGATGTACTTCTCTTTCTCTCTCAGTGTGTTTCTTGTCCTTTCCTCAAATGATGGATGAATGTGCCCCGCCCTATAAACGGGTTTATGGTGGTGTGGCGTGGGCGATGCTACTCGTACCTCCGTGACTTGGTTCACAGGTGCCCACCGGGTAACGATAAAATGAGAAGCAGTTTCCGACCTTGTTGCAGCACCCAAATGGGCTAATGTACTTACTTGCTCAAAGGTGCCCGCCATTAGAAATAATAAAAACTATGTTTACTAGTTACAGTTAAATTGTTGTATTAGTTGTTGTATCTTTAACTAATACATTAAATATCTTTCATTTTTATTTGCATTTCATATAAATTTGTTTATTCAAATTTACGTCACATCTTTCTTACATATCCTTATAATTCACAATTTATTCTGGAGAATATAACCATATATTTTCTAAAATAACACTATATATATATATATTGTTTAAGGAAACCTTAGTAATTACTGGATTAGTTAAGGGAACATTCGTAAATTTTCTTCTCTACATTTTAAGAATGACATGCCAGATTTCCTCTTATGTCTTATTTATTTCATCATCTAAAATGTTCCCTCAAGGATGTTGTTATTGATACTAATCCTTTCTAACTGTCTGACAAAGTCCGACAAGATTCAATAAATCATTAACCCTTAGAAAATCGATTACAAGAAGGGATGAAGCGTATAGGTCCTCTTTGGATAGACCCAAGAAGTCCAGAATATTTTCAGACGAGGCCCACTATGCCTTGCATTTAGAGCAGACAGCAGACATTTTTCTGCCCTTAAAATTCTAAATTGAAATTCTAAATTGAAAATTCTACAATGTAACAATTCAATGTAGTATTCATATGAATCAATGCAGTAGTAATTTACAAAGAAATACATTTATCCTACTAGTTGTTTTTAATTATTTTGTCACCTGGAATTATTTTATTCATATAGATATAAATTTTAAGTACGATTAATAATTATATTATTTATTAACGGTAAGCTTATTTGGTCTAAGAATGAAATTTTTAATCTTTTTAATTAATATAAGAAAGAAAACAATTTACATCAATTCAATTCTAAATCAAATCGATTCTTATTTTTGAATTATAGCAAAGCTATAAAATTGCAATTTTTGATAATAGATAAGAAATGATATATTTTGAAATGGATTTTAATATAAATATGATTTATAATATACATTTCGAATGCATTTAATTTTTCAGAACACTTCGAATCATCTTGCAGGATTGATGAACCAATGCAAATACATCCTTTTGCTTTCAGAACGCACACCCATGCTCTAGGTAAGTTCTGTTGTGTCTTAAAGTATATCAAATTGATTTCCAGAATGTACTTACTAGAAGCAGCTCAAATTTTAATGCTCTTGAAAAAAATAAATAAATAAATACTATTCACACAGTGATATTCTATATAATTAAAGTAAACAACTTTAAAAATTCACAAAATGAAATCCATTTTATCGGAACAATTCTAAAATTCCACATATAAATGCAAAAGTAATTTTCATTAAAATGCATTGAGTTCGCAAATTTAAGGAAAATTTGCAATCATTCAAAGAGTTATGTGAGCAGAATTTAAAACTGAGCCATAATATTTGATGCATAGTAAATTATAAAATTATAGGAAAAGAAACTAGACATTGCTATTTTGAGAAATTGATATGGAAAATATGCCTTTAACAAAAAATACAATTATACTGAAAAAAAAAAGAAAAAAAAAAAAAAGAAAAGAAACTCAACACAAAACAAACAGAGGTGTCAAATGATATTGTCAATCATATAATCAATCGATTTCAGTCGATCAATCGATTGACTTCAGTGTACAATTGAAATGAGGAAAAATTCATAAATTTAGTATTGTATTCAATAGGTTAAATTTAACAAAGAACTTATTTGATTATTCTAATTTAGTTTAAATTTATTATCGCAGAAATATATTAAGCGCCAGGAATAGGTTGTTATTACTCTTTCATTGATATATAACTGTACAGAATTGTGTTCATACTAAAAATATATTTTCCTTTATTTCATATTACACACGTGTCTTAGACTGTTCTTAGTTTTTCAATAATCACATTTAAGTTGTATCTTAATTGAATATAAGAAATTTATTTTCGAGCAGTTTCAATTTAGTTTTGCATTTTTCTAAATTTCTAATTTTAGGTAAAGTAGTATCTGGTTACAAAATTGACAAAGATGGAAAATGGCATTTGATTGGAAAACATGACCCACAAGAACCTCAGGTTTGTTTGAATATTTTTTTAGATATTCCATCGAAAATATAAAAAATTGTTATTTCAAAGTTTTATTTAATTTAAATTTAGTTATTTCAAAGTTTTATTTTTTGAAAATCTGTTTATTTTTTTTAAATATTTTCATTTTTATTTAGTATATTCTTAATTTTTATTACTTTTATAATCTAAATTAAATTAAACTCAAAAGCACGACAGCTCTCATGGTGGCAAGGCATACAGTGCCCATATCTGTTTTCTTGAGGAGGCTTTGGTGCGTTTGATGTGAAGCACATATACCAGTTAAGTGGCCAGCCTAACATGAAACAATTCATGTTAGCATGACGTGAAACAATTCATGCAACAAAGCAGCGATATTTAACGTATTGAAAGTTCACCAAATTTGTGTTAATGAATAAAGTTCCCGCCATACTATCTTTTTAAATAAAATTTAATTCTCATCTCTCATTTTAAGAACCAGTTTAATCTGTAGTAAACACTAAATCTATTAAGTATTTTAAAATTTTATTAGCTGAGTAGGTAGATTAGTTAACAATTTTCAATTCAATAATTCGTAGATCATTTAAAGATTTGAAGCTAGGCCAAATCTTCCCGAAAGGAAAAAAACACTGAATGTCACAAGAAACTAGAATATATTTTCAAATAGCATTAATTGGGATACTAAGATAAAACCCAAATTTTAATTTCAAATATAAAGTGATCTGCATTTCTCTTTCTTCTTTTACGGAATACTTAATTACAAAATATTCAGATAATACCAATATGAAATTCAGGTATACAGTTATAAAGTATCCAATAAAGTGTTTTCAATTTTAACTACACTGGTTTTCAAAACTTAAGTGATGATTGTTTTATTTGCCGTAACTCTAAGAGAAATCTTCTGAGAGACATGAAGTTCTGAAATAAGATGCAGCATTCTGTATTTAAACAACGGCGAAAGCATATTTTCGCAAAAATGAATACAATACGTACATTATAGAATCAAACAAAAAGGCTTTATTGAACTCATAGTATCGTTCAAGAGGAAGAATAACAAACAAATGCTCGTTAGTGCGAGATATGCCTTTCTCTTACGGGAATAGTTGCTTCTTCAATCAGAATTTGTTACAATTATATCGGTGTTGTTTTCGTGCCGCAAGGCTTCTCTTCAAAATATCCCACACATATTCTATGGAATTAAAATCAAGAGACTAACCGGGCTAATCCCCTTGAGTGATATGCTTCCTTTCCAGTAACAGCAGAAGTCCGGTGTGGGTATGCACTGTCATCCATAAAAACGAAGTCTGTTCCAATGGCACCTCGGGACAAGTGCAAATGGTAAAAAATCCCCTCCTAACAATAACAATCTCTTATTACAGAAAAATATAAAGACATTTGTTTAGATATCTTTTTATAATTATGTAATGTATAATTTTTTATTCCAAGAAAAAAAACTACGAATCACATATCAAGTCTGTATAAAAATTTCATATTTGTCACTTCTAAATGAAATATATAATCAATATAAAAACAACCTGAAACAAAATCATGAAAAAGCATAAATTATTATACCTAATCTCAACTCGAAGCTTTGCATTTAAAGTGTCCGTCCATTTGCCGTTCGCTGATAAGTTCATTGGATTTAAACTAATTCGTTTGATATATATATATATATATATATATATATATATATATATATATATATA
>JAPDSC010028959.1:30210-49811 GCA_026290005.1 Latrodectus geometricus | reverse complement strand
TGGTCATAAATATTGCTACACCAGGAAGAAATGCAGATAACAAAATGATATTTATTAGACAAATATATTATACTAAAAATAACAAGTGATTAAATTTTCATAAAATTTGGCTTGATAGATCCTGAGAAATCAGTACCCAAAGCAACCACCTCTGGCAGTAATTACAGCAGTTATACGCCTGGGCATTGAGTCAAACAGAGATTGGATTGCATGTACAGGTACAGATGCCCATGCAGCTTCAACACGATGCCACAGTTCATCAACCGTAGTGACTGGCATTTGGTGACGAGCCATTCATTCGGCAACCATTGACCAGACGTTTTCTATTGGTGAAAGATCTGGAGAACGTGCTGGCCAGGGCAACAGCCGAGCATGTTCCGTATCAAAGAAGGTCCGTACAATACCGGCAACATGCGATCGGCCATTATCCTGCTGAAACGTAGGGTTTCGCAGGGCTCGAATAAAGGGTAGAGCCACGGGTCGTAACACACCAGAAATGTAACGTGGACTGTTCAAAGCACCGTCAATGCGAACAAGAGGTGACCGAGACGTGTATCCAATGGCACCCCATACCATCACGCCAGGTGATGGGCTTGTATAACGATGACGAATGCACGCTGCCATTTTGCGTTCACCACGATGCCGCCCAACACGGATGCGACCATCATGATGCTGTACACAGAACCTGGATTCATCTGAAAAGATGACGTCTCGCCATTCGTGCGCCAGATTCGTCGTTGATCACACCATTGAAGGCGCTCTTGTCTATGACGCAGCGTCAAGGGAAGCCGCAGCCATGGTCTCCGAGCTGAGAGTCTATGCTGCTGCAAACATCGTCGAACTGTTCGTGCAGACACTTGTTGTCTTCCAAATGACCCCGTTTCTTGACTCACGGCTCGTGACGTGGTTGCACGATCCATTACGGCCATGCGGATAATACGCCTGTCTTCTCGGCTGCTAGTGATAGGTGGCCGTTGAGTTCCCGCATGGCGTTCCGTATTACCGTCCTGAACCCATCGATTCCATATTCTGCTAACAGCCATTGGATCTCGACCGACGCGAGCAGCAATACTGGACTGATAAACCACAATCCCGGTACGCAACAATTCGACTTTTATCAAAGTCAGTAACGTGCTGGTACGCATTTCTCCTTCTTGCACGAGGCATCACAACAACTTTTCACCAGGCAACAACGTTCAAATGCAATTTGTGTATGAGGAACCGGCTGAACAATTTCCTCATTTAACACAATGTAGGTGTCGCTACTGGCGCCTGCTTTGTCTGAATGCGCTGAAAAACTAATCATTTGCATATCATTTCTTCCTTTCGCATAAATTTCACGTCTGTAGCATGTCGCCTTCTTGGTGTAGCAATTTTAATGGCCAGTAGTGTAGTTGAAAATAATTTGAGATATTGAATATACTTTGAATTTGATAAAACTAATTTGTACTAAAATTTAAATAACTTGTAGGCAAGGGAAAACATTTTAAAAGATATTTCACAAATATGTACCATTTTTTTGTTCCACTGTTTCCTGGTGGTAAGACAACACTCTGAGGAGTGCAAGATCTAGCGTTCGATACCAGTGCTTGTTGTACGACTTGAGACAAATGTAACGCTTTTGCCCTCTGCATGCACGTCTATCAAGGGGAAGAATGCTTGGGAGGCGTAAGGTCATAAGTGGGGGGAGGTGTTCCTTTTTGACATGTGATTAGGATCCACTATCTATAAAAAGTCCCCCACCCCACCCTAAAGCGGTTAACGATTTATTAAAAATAGCTTACAAACGGCTTTTGACATAATTTAGACTACAGCAATGTTCCCATTAATTTATAGATATTTTCACTTACTCACAATAGACAAATTGGATGAATTAAAACAATTAAATTATTTAATTACAATCAGATTAAGAGGAAAATACATTCTTATGTTTTAAACATAAATATGTTAACATAATAAAGTTATAAATATCATTAATAAAGCCAATATTGAACCCGTTGCTTTTTTTAACCACAAAACTTATCATCACTTTAGGATAAATCAAACAGCTTTTTAACACCCCTACCTCCTTTACTCAACAGTGGCTGGAATCGAACCAAAGACCTTATGCTCCGAATAATGCTGTCCTACCACTAGGCCATGATAAGCCATATAGAATTTATTACGATGGCACTGCAACATGCAGAAGGCCGTTGTAAAGCATTTTAAATCCACCATGCAAACTGAAAAAGATTTTCATATATAATGGACTATGTTTAAGTTTTTGAAATGAGGTAACTGTGAAAATTCCCAAGGATATCCCAACACGTGTGCACGTTTACTCTACAGAAGTCTTGCCCTTTTTTCAACAGTATCTAAGATTGAACCAGAAATATTTTGTTCCAAAGAGCGCTGTCCTACTATAAGGCCACGATGATCCAACGTACAAAGTTTTAAAAATATACTAGATTGCCAAGCGAAGTCGTTTCTCACAAGTTCTCAGCTACTTATGAAGTTTTTGAAATTTGAAGAAATCTAGATGGGTGAACCATTTATAAAAACGGCATCCACTGGATTTATCAATGTCTTCCCGAAAGTAAGTTCTCATAATTTATAAGATAGGACTAAGCAGGAGATTCTGAGACGTTGCAGACTATACCTCTATATTATTTCTCTTGGAGGACCACACAACAGATTTTACCTCAGTCACCATTAATAAATTACTCTGGATTAGAATCCACATAGTATCTAAAAGAAATAAAAATGAAACACTAAACAATATATTTCTGATAGTTTTCTTTAGGTTCGGTGCTAAACAGGATACCCCAAGTTTTGTTGAAACATTTAGCAATAAATAGTGGAGCTAAAATTTAAGGTACTTACGTGCTATAACGATAATCTTGACGATATTTGACTATAAAAAAAATTTACTGGCGAGACTAGTACGATTAAAATAATATGTACATTATATTCTTTATTTTAGAGCCCTTCATTACCTATATTAGAGTCTAGGGTTTACTTTAGATTGTCGGCATATTATTTTTTCCGGTTGCCAGCTTTGGCTACATATGAAGGTAGTTTTCATTGTAACGTAAGTGCCAAATTTAATTTCTATGAACTCTGGGTAAATTACAAATTATTTACTCTATAAAAAATATGAAAATTGTTAGTTAATTTATTTACATTAACTTATCCAAAGGTAATAAGTTAAATCATTTATGTTTTATGATAGAAATTTTGAAAAATACCTAATTTTATCTTAAATAAGCTTTTGTGTAGCGATAGCAGAGATTTTGTTATTCATATCTTGGCGTCAAAAATTAAAAAAAATTCAAGGAATACCCGTATGTAAACTTTAACCATTTTCTTTTAATCACTCAAACAAGCTCCAGGCTCAGCAGATGAATTAAAAATAACGTTTATACATAACATTATATTTTCAATCAAAAAACAAACTTAATATAAAACATTGCTTGAAAACCCAAAAAGAGAGAACAAAAACTACATTAATAAAAAATTTATAGCATGTTACATATTTTTCCATTCAACAAAAAATACAAAAATAAAACAAACAATTATTAAATAATTTTACAATCTCAATAAATAATAAATAAAATATTGGCCTACTCTGTATTTAATCTTTAACCATCCACGAAAAAGATAGCTTAGCTCACCAGTTTACCATGAGTTCCGATTATTCATTTTTATAGCTGTGAATAATAAGTGTAACAGTTACAGTTATCTCAGCACTATCTTGGCTATATGTAAACATTATTTACCGTTATCTTATTTAATATTATTTACCGATATCCCACCACTCAAATAAGAAGCACTGGGAGTTTTTTTTAAAGATGAGTAAACTAACATAAGACATTTTTTATTCATGTTCATTGCTTTTGCTTCAAAATAGTTAAATGAGAAAGTAAATTACATGAGAAAAAAAGAAACATAGAAGCAATTTGAGTAAGATGTTTTTTGAGCAGAAATTGTTTTAGATTTAATATCCAATTTAAACCTTTATCGCACAGTACAATACGATTTTTATTAAAATTAAAACCCTGCCTGTAGTTTCCCAAGCAATTCAAAACTTATAAAATAAATGTATCATCGATACGAAAATGTTGACAGAGGAGTTTATTTTTGATATTTTAAATTAAATGGAACGATGTCTTACTAGATTCAGATTCATTTGTGAGATTACTAACTAGATTCATGTGTGAATAAGTATGAACCATTTAACCGGAATTTAACTCAATTTTGTGCTTTGTGTCTTGAATAAATCTGCTGTTACTGTGGAACAGAGTTATGTATCTTCACCATGCCTGCGATTTTTTTTAAAATTCTGCAGCATTTCGATATACAAATAAGTAACTACTCTCGCATTTGGACTATGAATACGAATACAGTCAATCAAAAATTGTAAACCATTCTCTAAATACTATTGCTTATGAAACAAAGCAAATCATTTCAATAATAGCTAACAACTCTTCATCTCTTCCTGCAATTTATTTATGATTATGGTTGCCAGATTTCTGAAATATTCGATTGTGACTCCTAAATAAATCTCTATCCCCAGTTTTCAAAGGACAGTTTCCCCAGATTTTAAGTTTTTAAAGTGTTTTAGATGTATGTATGTATATATGTATATATATATATATATATATTGGTCTTTTCTTCTGGTTTTAATCTTGTTGCAAAAAAAGTCTTCAAACGGTAATCCGTTAAACGTGAAAAAACCCTTCCTCAAACCTCTATCATGAATCCATACCGTGTTCATCAAAGATAATATTCTCTACTGGTTCTGATACCCCAATATTTTTAACAATTTTTAGTAAAGGCATACTCAACAGTTTTGATCAGATTGGGAGCTGCTATATGATTATTCTTGAACTGACCAAATAGCCTGAACCATCTTTCCTTACTTAAAATAATCATATCTCTTTGGTAGTCTCTTTCTTCTACTGTTCCCAATTTGACTGCAAATACTCCTTAACCAACACAACTTCGCACATGGTCCCGATCGGTGAGACAAGATGACACGATGACAATATTACTTATTAGCAGACTATTATACTTCTATTGTTTTCAGTTTTCATACTGTACAGAAATAAATGATTAATTATTCTTAATCAACCTTCACAGTTAATGATTTTTACACTCTTTTGGTCATCGATAAAATAAAATTTATTTTTTTCGTAAAATAAAGCAGCCCCCAATCTAGTTTATTTCACGTAAAAGATAAATTTGCGAGAAATAAATCAAATTGGAAATAACCTGTGTACAGATTTTGTTTGAAAATCTGGACTGTCCTATTCAAATCGGGATGTCTGGCAAACGCCATGAATGATTCACCTTGAAATGATGTCAAAAATAACTTTCTTAATTTTTTTGTTATTAACAAATATTTATTAGCTCTGACATTTTGCTCAAACTCCACAAGTATTTGTAAAAAATCACTACTGTATTTCATTTACATCAGTTAAAATTTGCTGAAAGACCTTCCTATTTTTCCAGATCATTTTGGTCAACTATATATACTGACATTAATTGCTCAACATTGCCTAGTCAATATTCATTTCATGCTTAATCGGATGTTACAAAAATGATAAATAATTAAAAAAAAGCTCATAAATTCTTTATTTTTATCTTTTATACGATATGATTAAAATCTCTGTCAATAGAAATATTTATTATACATATTTAACAAAACTTTAAAACTAGTCAATAACATAAAATTTTAATAAATCTGTGAACATAATAGATGGGAAATTAAGCAAAATCTTTTACTAATAATGATCAACCAATTATCTAAATTAATTTTGAGCCATATTTATCTGTAACGATGATTTTACAAATGAATGTAAGGAAAAAAGAATACCGCGATTCAGGAAAAATAATGCTTCCATCCGTGTCTAAAAAGTAGCATATCTGATAATTGATACTGTGAACAATGTAGTATTAAACAATTTATTTATGTTAAATTATCCTATTGATCAATTCGCATTTATCGTGTGATATTGCAGTTTGAAGAAGAGGTTGTTTATTCAACTTAAAGTGTTGACCTCATTACTTAGTCATGGGTCAAAGTCAAAATTGAACAGTTGTCATTTAATATAAGCAGAAAGTAAAAAATTGTTACAATAAAACAAATTGAAATGCAATTTCAGAAACTAAATTACTGAATATTAAAAAATGTAGCTGAAAATTCAATTTGAATCAATCGGGTTAAGCTAAATTTTGAGATATGTCTCACGAGTTCTGAGAATATTATAAAAAAAATTTAGAGAGTCAGAAGCATTTTGATTTCCTTGTTTTATGGAACCACTCTGTCATTCATTTCAGCTTTCATGTTAGCACTGTTCTGTGCACTTGATAGAATACTAAAAATATTGTTATCTCGCTCCTTTAACAGAAAGACCGTGACCCTCATAAAAGCGGAAGTGGAATTTCAAGTTCCGGATAGGGTTTTTTGTTCCTTAACTTTTATTCCATTTCCTTTTCGTTTCACTATTCCGTTCGATGATATTTATTCCGTTCGATGATATAAGGCAATTTTTTTAACAAAGGAAATATGTTCTAGGATTGTTCCAAGTAATTTGAATTGTTCAAATTTGAAAATTGTTCTAAGGATATCACTTTAATCCGATCGAATATTAAGTATAACCTTACTTTTTTCTAATTTTAAAATAAACATTTCAAACTCTAAGAAACTGTTGACTTATTACTGCTCAAATTCGTTTATTATTCATGTACAAATTCATGTTTATTTTTCTTATAAATCAGTAATAATTCATTTCAACCCTTTTTTAATACAGAAAGTTTTAAAATATTACTTTCATTTGATTTGTTGTTGCTCCCCCAAAATTTGCATTAGAACAACAATTATTTCGGAGAAATTTCATTCTGATAATAACTACTGCTTACTTCTGAAAAAAATATGGTCAAATATTCTAATCATAGTCCCTAAAGTATAAAAGTTTATCAAATATATTATTACATGGCTGACAAACTGTATAAAATTGATTATTAACGCAAGATTATTAACGAATTAATTATGCTTATCTTATTAGGATTAAGGTAAAAAACATATTTTCGAATATTTTGAAAAGTCACTTTTTCGTCAAATAGAATTCTCGTGTTTTAATAAATATCAGTTAATTAAACTATTACCTATATTTCAAAATTGATATTTTCACAATTTCTATTTTAGTACCAAAATAATTATTAATCATTTACGATTTTACACACACACATTACAAAAAATTGTCATTAAATCCAGCATCACGTCATACAACTTCGAAAAGGTAATTGCACGAATGAATTCTTGCTTTCCACAAAGAGAAAAAATTCAGGATATGCTCACGCACACACAACAGCATGATGTAGTTTTTATAGGATAGAATTAATTTTAATTAGTTAAACAATAAACTTATTACATGACAGATTTGAAATAATGTTATTATCTCAGCAGATTTATCTTCATTAGATCCATTAAAATATTTATGATCAGACATACTTTATCTAGTTTATAATTTATCAAAATTAATTTATTGCTTGAAATGAAAGTGAAAATAATTATTTTTATCCTTTTCGTTTCTGAGTAAAAAACAGTGTTATCTTAACAACTTTTTGTTCATTACAAAAGGAATTTGTAGTATTCTTTCAATAAAATTTTAAATATTTATATTGATATATACATATTATATTGACATATGATTTGATTACATCTTAATAATCCCAATAATAAATAATACTAATTTCTTCGTTTAAACAAACAAACTACTTGACCAAAATTTGATGATCACTATTTAATTGATGAAAATAAAAATTTTGTGAATTTCAAGCATGGATTTGACATTTCCTATATTCAGCATTTCCTTGTATTGGTTAACAAAATTCCATTCATAATCTCTGAATTCTGTTCAGAAACAGGATTTCAAGTATAGATTTAACACTTTCCCCATATCTTGCATTTCATAGCATTCCTTAATGAAATTCTGTTCCCCAAATAAGTAGATTTAGCAAAAACTGAAAAATAATCTATTAGTAATGAATATAGCTCAATACTTGCCTCTGTTTAATAATATAAGATTTTTTTAAGAAAACATTCTACATGCATAGCTGTTGAGAAAGGTGCTTCGAAGTCTTCCAATTATTTAACTTTTTGACACGTGAAAAGGTCTCTGTATTCATAAGACATTCAACTGCTGCAGAAGCTAAAAAGCAAATAACGATCACTTGATATATTATTTGTAAGGCGATTTGCTATTGCTGGATTTTCTTTGATTTCAATCAATTTTTTTTCAAAATATTATTGAAAACATTTTTCTTCTTTTTTAAGATTTTTCATATTTTTACACTTCACTATTGAGTTCTTCTGTTTGTTAATATATGAGTCAACTCGAATGTAATATTTTCCTAAAGATTTTTTTAGACGAAACATTGTTTTCATGCCGTTATCTCGTATGTTTCTGTCTTGCAGCATTTTATCTTTACTAATATCACGACTGTGTTTCCACTATCAAATAAAGTAAATAAGCTTCTATCGGAACAAAAGTATGACATTCATATGTAGCATTAGTCATAGAAGAAAATAATTTCAAGTATATTAAATATTGTATGCAAGAACACTGATTAGCACACCTCATAAACAAGTTGCTCATGGTGAAGTGGCGTGAGTAATGCTACTTGCCTCCGTGATTAAGTTCACAGGTGCCCATTGGGTAACGATAAATGAGTGAGTAGCAGTTTCCAGCCTTGTTGTGGCAAAGGGTTAGTCATCTAGTGCTCGCCATAAAATAACCGTTGTAAGGTGTTTTAATATCTACCGTGTAAATTGCTTTCTGGGTGAAGTTTTCATAGAAAATATTCTTATTTTTTTCCATATATTTCGAAGGAGGAAACCAAGAAAATTCACAAGCAACTCCGACAGACGTGGGCGCAGAAGACAGAAGCACAACATCCGTCTTCCATTGTTCAGCAATAGTTCCTAACCATATTATTTTTGTTATTTTTTTAATGTATTTTCCTAATATATTATATAATAGTAATGAACTATTTTTCAAACCTGGGATCTCTAAAGAGCTCTATCCTTTCATAAGACCTTGGTAAACTTTATCTATCAGAGTTAAGGATAGTCAGTAGAAACTTCATATTCCATATTTTATTTTCCCTCTCTAGGAGTCCGATTAAAATGGCAGAATTCTTTCAGTTTGGTGAGGATGAACTGATAAAAAATAAAGTCATCACTTTTCCATCTTGAAATCCTTTTTACTGAATTCTATTACCCATAAACAAATAAGAAAAATATTTAAATATCATTATTGGGTAAAAATATATGAAATTGAAACTCGTGAGTTAAAAGAAGTAATAAAAATTTAAGTTTTATGGGCGCATATTATTCCAAATGAGGAATGAAAAATTTCTTTCTCATTCCTCAATTAAAATTGAGAATGATTTTTTTAGGAAGGGAAATTTTTGAATATTTTTTATCATTTACTAAATTTTAAGGGCTATTACTTCACTTCCATAAATTTAATAAAATAGAATTTTTTTTTTGATGTTATAAGTACTTTCTGACAAGAAACTCTCTATTAAAAGAAATCAGTAATCAAGTATTTAAATAATAAAAAAAGCTAATTTAAAATTCGTATTTTTATCAGTTTAATTGAATGCTAAATGAACTGCCAGACAGAAGATGCAAAATGTCAAAAAATGATAATGTTTTTTAATTTGGTATGCATCATTTCCTTTTATAATTAAAATTATTGCTAAAAATTTAAGAATGTGAAATTGTAAACCGTAAATTTATTCATAATTCTTTTATTTATTAAATTATGGCAAGTCATCTGTTAACAAATATACATTGTAAATTCTTAAAACTTTTTGCCAAGAAACTATCAGCGGATATTTTTAATAAGAGACAAAGCTTTGTACAATCCATAAAAATTATTCATATTCAGAATGACAGGGAATTACACTGTACAATAAATTTTCTTTAAAAATATTTATTGTAAATAAAATACAAAATATTTATTTATTCCAAGTTATAAAAAGATTTAACCATGATATTCACTTGATGTATGAAACATGTCATTGAACTCTATGATTTAAAGTTATCATACCATATATTCCGAAGGAATGTCTTTTTTGATATTTAAAAAGTTTCTACTTCTTTCTATATATACATTTATTTTCGATGAAATTTTTAAAAAATTTCAAAGCTTTGAACGTCGTTTTTATTTCAAAGCTGGAAAAATATTATAAAAACCGATAATTGTTGCAATAAAGATCATCAAAATTTTTAACATATTTGTTTTGTTTTTTTATTCAACATAATAACTTCTTAAAACCAATCATATTGCTTGGGAAAAATTTTGAAGCATCGCAACTTAAATTTTGGAAATTTAAGAAATCAATGGCTGAGAAGAGAAGTTAGCATTAAAATATCTCGTGTATGTTTTCATATAGTAAAGAAAAATACTCTTTTGTCTGGTACAAGAATGCAGTCCTAAAATAATTATCTCATTTAAAGTATAGTTCCTGTGAAAGTCAGACAGTTAACTGGAACTTTTGATTTCGTTACATGCCAGGGGTAGAGACACCGACACAGTGTCGGAGTGAGAAGAACGATTGGTTTGATTACTTGGGGGTAGCGGAAGTCACGCCCGGTCATTGTAACACTAAATATCTTTTAAAAACGTGGATAAATTTATGTTTGCGTATTAATGTGAAAGAATTGTTTCGTGTACAAATAATTTGTTTTGTATTATTCGACTATACTGGAGATGACAGGATTGTGAGAACATCACAGTTTCATTGACAACAGAAATATATTTTTCTTTGTTAAGAATTGGATGAAATACATAAGTGATACGTGATGAAACTGACTACTAATTCATGCTTGTGTCCTAGTGAAAGGACTTACGGAATAGAAGATATCGGGTGCTAACACAACAACTATTGAACAACAGTTTTAGCTTTCAAATCTAACATGGTGAGTACTTGGGAGTTTTCTAAATATCCATATGTGTGTGCTGTTTAATATTTATGAGAAAATCATTCAGGAAAGAAGTGAAAGTGGCTATCGATATTAAAGAAAATTACAGCAGACTTTGGCCCTTATTACGTGGTATCAAAAGATCAAATAATGTGTGTAAAGAAATTATAAAATTGAAATACTATAATTTTATAAAATTATGTGATACTCCTAGAAAGAATTTTTGTAATCATAAGACGAAACGAATAATAAGCCAAGTAAATTTGTTGACAAAAAATAGAAGTAAACGTATTTTACAGGAGAAATTATCATTATTAGTGAATAAGCTGGATGGTATTACTGTATTATAATAAAATAAATAATTAAAATGAAGAAAGAAAAACTATATTTATAAAAATATCTAAATGTTCACAAAAGTTATAATATCAATATTTCACTGCATTAATTAAAATTTTTGCCAACATCTACAGTAGTTTAAAAAAGAGTAAAAGCTGTGTAAAAATTAACCTGATAAATATATCACTCAAAATCAGTTAAATACTTAAAAATTTTAATAATAATATTACTATTAGAATTGTTAAAAAAAAGGGTTAACATCGAAAATAGGTAAAAATAAATTAGCATAAACCTAGAAATGCTTTAGCATAAAATTCTATTGCGTTTCTTCATTCATTCATTCAAAAAAAAAAAAAAA
This sequence comes from Latrodectus geometricus, assembly GCA_026290005.1. Lineage (NCBI taxonomy): Eukaryota > Metazoa > Arthropoda > Arachnida > Araneae > Theridiidae > Latrodectus > Latrodectus geometricus. The sequence goes on along the minus strand of JAPDSC010028959.1, from coordinate 38,139 downwards.
AAAAATTAACTGATTAATCTAGAAAGTTTGGAATTATAATTTGTAAAATAAACATAAATGAAAAATATTAAAATTTATCATAGCCGCTCATTTAATTTTTTGTTCATTAAAATCTGTATCAAAATATAATTAATTAAATTTTGGAATAAAAATTTACAAAAATACGAATTACATTATTAATTAAATCTAACATAAGAAATTGAGTGGTTTTAATCTCGTAATTATAATAAAAATTGAATCGAAAATATCTAACAATTTAACTTGTAATGTTAACAGCGTAAATTTGTAAAATATCGAATGAACATCTTATGCATTTTTCATATGTAGATTATAAAATTTACAATTTTAATCTTATTGTGGTATAAATAATAAAATGAATTTTCTTTGACTAAGATATATATTCAATCAAAAATATATTTTCCTGTTTTGAAGATGATAACCAGAAATACATATGTATATTTAATATAAAATAATTATAATTTAAGATGTTAAATCAACATCTTAGTTCAGAAATAGAATATATCATCAAATTTAAACTAAACATATTAAAGATATTTAAATCATTCTTTAGATAAGCATTTTCAGCATGTACGAAAATTAACAAGAAATATTGTCCAAAGTTATCTATGATAACATTGTAATAATATTTTAAAAAAAATAATTACGTAGTTATAACAATCTATAACGTGATCCATTTATTATTCTTTTTAATGTAATACATTTTTCTTGTTAGCAAATTTGATAATAATAGCAACATAACTTTATAATGCTATTATTAACAAATTTAATATGAAAAATAGGTAGACTCATATTTGTTTTGATACTGAACGAAGTTTCAGGAAATATTGCCCAAATGATTATAGTGTGGCGCCCTCTGTTACTGGTCCTCCGAATTGTGAAAATTTTTAAATTATGATGCAAAATAATTTAAGAATTATAATAAAATTTGATTTCGTCTTTTATAAAACTGAATTCAATGAACTTATAGCTAATTTTTTTGTAAAACACTTTATATGTTTTGCTTTTTCAAATTCAGAAATCCCTTTATAAAATTTAAGTGTTTTGAATACCAAATGTTAATTTTAAAGAGGTGATGTAAACTTTATAGTAAGTCTTTTAAACTTAAGTTAAATTATCCACATTCACAAGCTATCAAAATGAGCATTTCTATCAGTACAACTAAAATATGAACGAATTTACAAAAGGTAATTACTTTCGAAACTAAAATAAAAAGATATTTTTTCGCAGTTTTTAGATAGTTTTGCCATTGTGTAAAGAAATCAAAAATTGCTTTTGTTTTCCACATGAAACGAGAGTGATATGAAATTTATAGATTTTCATACGATAAATTCTTTGAAATGAATGACATTTTTTTGTTTAAATTCATTTATAATCTTGATATCCCACTCAAATTAAGTACACGGAATTGAGTTAAAAAAAATAATACAAAAAATGATTGAGGAAAAAAAGTGATGAAATTTTTTATTAAAATTTAATTACAACATAAAATAAAATAATCATATAATAGCCTGGAAAGGAGTGGTATATGTTTCGAAAATGAAATATATTTTACATGATACTTGAAGAAATCGGAAATCACTGGAATGTCTAATTTCGTATAGAATAAAAGAAATGAAATGAAATGATGATTTTTCTCATTAAAATAAATTGAGAATACATAATGAACTTAAGAAATCAGAATCTACAATAAGAATATTACTCAGAATAAATGAAAGAGTTCAAGATTTGTAGAAATTCATGTTCGATTATGTTTATTCTCCGATTTCTTTTTAATTAAGCACATTAATTTTTTACTGTCTGGGAGGTATATAAAACTGTTCTGGTCTCTCTTTTGGATGAAAAATTGTAATTTTTATACAATTATTTGATGTACACGCAATATATATATATATATATATATATAGATAGATAGATAGTGTGTATGTATTCTAAAAGTATCTTTAAAATTGTAGTTAAATTAGTTTGAAAATAAAACTGAAAAATTCTTTTTTTACATGAAAAATTTAAGTGTTATAGCTAATTTCTAAAACTTTATTTTCCTTTTGATTGGTTTGGTTTGTTAGACGCTCAACTGTCATTTTTTTTTTACACACAAGGAGTAATTAGACCAGGATCTACAGTTTAAAGTGGTGTCCAATTTCAAGTCGATTACCATTGATTTCTTCGTAATTTATAATTGAAAAACGAAATTAAGTGTTGTTGTTTGAATTATTAACTTTTCTGTGAGTACAGAGAGAGAAAGAGAAAGTATATTACAATATTTTTAAAATTTCACAGAAATAAGCATTTTTGAAATTTGATTTAATCTGTCATTGTTTTATCCATAATAAACTAATTTTTATGTTATCGCAAAAGTATTTGTTTAGTTTTATGAAAATATTTCTTAACAATTATTATATAAACGCTAATAAAGACAAAAAAAATGTATGTAATTGCGAAAATGCTACGAGCAAAAGTTATAACCTTAAATGAGAGCAACTGATAGAATGAATATATAAAATAGTTTGATCGCATTTTTAAATGTGATTGCATTTGATAGACAAAAGTTATTACTTTTTGTGATATTTGTCTTGCATGTGTCTACTGACAGGAAACATTTCATTTAAAATTAGCTAAATGACGAGGTCGATCACTTAGCTTACAATATGCCAAGACACGCCATCAGAGGAGTACTATCAACACTGCCTAGGAATGCAAAGCCTGAGCTCCTGAATAGAAAGTAGCTGTGGCGAACGCAAAGGAAAGACCTATTTCGCTAATCAATGAGGGAGTTTTTAAATTTTCAACTTAAGTTAAGAAACGTACAATGTGTTGATGTTTTTTCTGATTTTTAAGTATTTTCTTATTTAGCTTTAATACTAATGTCAGTGTATTTAAATTTCCAAAGGATTCAAAAATTAAAACAAAAATGCAGTTTTATTATTGCAAGAAAGGATTTTCATATGACAAAGTCACCAATGGTAAATTTAATACATTTAATTTTTATTCATATTGAGTATGCATGAGTTTACTCGTACAATTTTAGTGATAATTGTATGTTAAAATGAAGTGTTTCACGAATATTTTAAAGTTTAAGAGAAAGAATGGTACAAAATTATAATAAAATTATTTTACAAATATAAGAATATTTTGTTTGTATAAACATGTAAGGAGAAATTTACAAAATAAATTCAACAATGTGTAATCCCTTAGAATATGCGTTGAATCTATAAATGAATGAAATATTAATAAATATTAAATTACTGTGGAATCAACTATTATTACCATAACATATATTTTTAATGAACAATCTGAAATTGAACTCACATAGTTAAAATTTTGTTTATTGTTCTATGCTGATTTTCCTCTTAAAAACTCTTACAAATCTAACATTAAAAATTGTAAGGAAGAAATGATATAATTTTTTTAAATATATTATTTGCTTTATAAATTTTCTGCTGCAATAAAGATTAATTATTTAGTTTACTTCATGTGCACGGTTTTTTTATCAGTTTGCTTTTAAAATAATTGGGGTATAGAAAGGAGGAGATTAAGAACTTAACATTTATTTGAAACAAAATTTAGGCACATTTATTGCTAATTTGATTGCGTTGCAAAATATAGAAAATAAAAAAAAAATTCCTTATTTTAAATCAAAACATCAAATTTTGTTTCAAATTTGATTATTCCATTTTAAGGAAGATAATATTGAAAGAGAAACATATCTGTGTGTATAACACCGTGTGTATAACATCTGTGTTATACTGAGAAGAAATTTTTGCTTCATTGCACTATTCAAAATGACTGGTGCACCATCCCAATTTAATGGTTGTCCTTAATATTTGTCTGTAAAAAAAAAGAATCACCAGAAGGAAGGAAAAAAAAAACGAATAGAGAATAAGCAGTTTTAGCTTGGTGTTAAACTAAGTGAAGAAAGTTAAGCTAGTGACGATAAAAAAAAGTAAATTTTAATTCTTATGATGATTATCTAAATTGCCTAAACATTTTTACAATTTTTTCACATTAGACAGTTATTACACAATCGGACTGTACAATATTTGTGTTTACATTGAATTTAAAAACTCCCCTGTTATAATATTGTCTGTAATTTTAAATAATGAGTTAATCTTAAAAGCATATCTTCAAAAAATTGAATTAAATATTTGCTGTAGTATTAAGTTCCCAAAATCCATCAAATTCTTAATTGAAATATCCAATATCTGGAATTACTTAGAATCTTTTCAAAATAACGAAGTTTTCAACATGGATATATTAATTAATTTAATAGAAACTTATTTAGATAAAATTCCTGATGAAATAAAAAATAACACTGATATTTTTTTACAAGAACAAATGCAATTAATTTAAAGAAAAATCAGTGCCATTATTCCTCACAAAGTATAATTTTCTCTGCTTTACTTTATTCAATATCTCCACATGCTAATTATATTTTGATTACTGATTCTTATAATACTTTTTGCTACTGTTTATAGTTATTTTAACATTAAGTTTTCTTATAAATAAATTATTTCCTCATGCATACTCTTGAATTGTATCCAATTGTATAACAATGAATAATCACAGTGTATAAATAATATGCGTATTTTTGTAAAATTTTATAAATAAAGTACATTTTTATCTAAAGTTGTTTTATTTTTAATGTTATTTACTTATTTATTTAAATTCGAAATATACTATTTGATCTAATTATGATGTTAAAATTGTAATGCTGAATTTTATGGAACTATATATTTTTTCTTTTTTAACTAATATCTAGCAAAATAATTTTACTATATTTTATGTCTTGCTATTTTTAAATAAATATTAAAAAATAAATTCCAAATTAAAGTTGTATTTCACTTTTAGTGTAATTTACTTGTTTTAACATGTAGGAAATGCAATTCGATATAATTATAATAAATTTTTCATATAACTCTTTTATTAACAACATGAGTAAACAACTTTAAAATCTCATTTTCTCATATATTTCACTATTTTTCTAATAAAAAATAAATATTAAGGGAAGCAAAACCCTTCTATCTTTAAATAACTAACTAATTCATTCAGTTCATTTAAAGTTAATTTAGCAAATCAAAAATTGTTTTCTAAAAATAACTTTAAGTTTGTTAAATTTAATGTGATATTTAACTTAATTTATTGAAAAAACTGGACACACACACACACATTTGATGGTTCTCAAGTAAATTTTGCTCCTTTTGTCAACATGTCAGCGACGGTGAAAATTTCAACAACTCTTCCTAGGAGGATTCATAATTCGCGCGCTCAGGTCTTGTATTCAAAGGGGTTGTTGATATTAGCCAACGAAATTTTTACTGTGTAGAAGCCATTAGAACGTTCTTTGATGGTTTCAAGTTCCAGCTAACCATCTACCGGATAAGAGCGCGATATTTTTTTCAACGTGTTGCCCTATGAAATAAGTTAAATATCAGAAAATATGCCTGAATTACAATTGTGCCCATTATTTAGTAAGCTTAATTATATCTCTATCAAACATCTCATAATTCTGAATCCTTCTAAAGTAATGCAAAATGTGTACCAATTTTTACGAAGTTCTCAAAACTATTTTTAAAAAATATAACTAATAAGGAATGCCACTATTTTTAGCCATTTATTACAGGAAAACTGAGATTTCAATTTGACAGCAAAGCTTCTAAAGCAATGTCATACCCTTGAAGAGCAAAATGAAACAAGCTATATTTTAAAAGGAACACATCTAAAAAAATAGAGTTCTTAAGCCATGTATATTACAGCATAAATAATGAAAATATTTAACGAACAATAGAAAAAACTTCCATTTTGATGGCCAAGGTAATTTGCCCATGAAAATACCATGAGTTGCGCAAAGGAGGTAAATTTTTCTGAAGATAAATGGCTATTGACTCATAGATGATGTATCAGCTGTTAGTTTTCAAGGTAAAAATAAGGTAATTTTGTCACTAAATTAAATTGATATTTTTTATATTGGTGTAAAGAATTTTTGCTTTTTGGAGTTTTTTCTACTATTTAACGGTTTTTGTCAATTTTAAGTGTTTTTGCTTTATTATTGTATAAACTGCACATAAATTTATTTATGTTACACGATCCATTTACATTGAAACAATTTCTTAATGTTATTAAGTACTTCTCTCTCATTTTAATCAAATACACACGTATACAGAGATTCACGTGTGAATTCCACAACATCCATTTGATCTCAATGTCAAAAAATATGTAAATATTCAGGATATATATATATTAACATTGAGCCAAGTGGATTCCGTAAAAGGCACGTGATCCAGTTCCAGAATATTCCCGAGAGATCTTAATCATTTTAGAATTTTTTGGTGTAGGTGCTAAATAGATATTTTCCACTCGTCCTATGTTTCTGTGTAAAGATAATTTTTCTATGACGAAGAAAAGTACAAATATTTATAAACAAATGGATAAATAATTTATCTATAAAAATTTCTTTCCTTTAATAAGTTAAAGTGTTTCTAATGATTTTCTTGTTCATAGCAATAGTGAGGTTACAGAAGATCGGCAGTAAAAAAGCATCTCCTTGGGGTCAATCTACTTTGGATTCAAAAATACTTCAATCAGTGCATAAGTTTTTAGCTAATACCTATGCCCGATACAATCATGCCAAGATAACCTAAGTATGTTGAACGTTTTTCTAGGGTCCAACGTTCCTCTGCAACTGTGGTGTTGCATCAGATGCCATCTAGAATAATGGAATATTGTGTAAGGTTGCTTCGAAGACTTTCATTATTTAAAAAATATCTTGTCATTTCCCATATTTTTTGTTCTTGTCATTTATAAACAAAGGAATCACGTTTATGACCATACAATAGCAGTGGATAAGGTAAACTAGAAAGTTCTTGTCGTTTTTAAGTTTTCATTGTATGAAGTAAAGACAAGTATGCAACACAGATTAGTTTAAAGTATACAGAATAACAATCGTTATAAAAGCATGTCCACCACTGATATTCATCAAACGTAAATCGTACAGTATGGAAGAGAAATGGATGTGTCGAAGAACCTCCATCGGTGTTGCTTGCTCAGCTGCTACATCAAGTCATCGAATATGTTAAGCACTTAGGGATTGTGCTGTAAATGATACCACAACATTATCACCTCAAGATACTGCCCCGCATAAGACCACCTGTTCACCCAAGAAAAATTATACTTTTTGTCTGGTGGTCTCGTCGTCATGTGGTTCACTTTGAGTTGAAACTGAAAGTAAGCAACGTCAACAAACGCAACCACGCTTTTGAGATACTCATATTTCACAGTTTTGGCACATACCCTATTATGCATTATTAAATTATATATGAAGATACGGTTAGGAATCTTTGGATATAATTTATGGAGCACACAACGAAATCATTTGTTCCAAAACTCACTAAGTTTATAATGCTACTTAATTTTTTATGTGGTCTTAATGATTTTGAATAAAATAACAGATATATCCCCCGAATTTTTAATTTGTCTTTCGGTTTCACAGTACATAATACTTTTGAACAATATTTATTCCTAATTTTGTAAAATGAAATACTTTCATAAATATTAAAAACTAGTAATTTTTTATTTGTTTTTTTTTCTGATATTTAAAATGAAATTTATACAAGTAATTTTCATACTATGTATAGAAAATTTACTATTATTCAATTAATTAGGTTATAAGTTTCACTATTAACTAGTAGGAAGTAACAACCGTTGGAATATGAACTACATATTGATTTTCTATAATAATCTTAATTTTATTACAGAAATATATCCAGTTTTCCATTTCTTTATGGCATAAAAAATCAGCTACTTTTTTTTTATTTAAGTATCTTATTAAAACCACATGTATATTTATTAATGCTTATGTGCCGGAAATACAAACAGCTTATATAAATATATATATATATATATATATATATATAT
>JAPDSC010028959.1:10380-30200 GCA_026290005.1 Latrodectus geometricus | reverse complement strand
ATATATATATATATATATATATATATATATGCAAACGCAAACTTCTTGTAGTATATAAATACGGGAGAAAAATATTTTTGTTTATAGATACAATGAATCAATAATTTCGATTTTAAGAGAATTTTGATCGAATTACTTGGTAATAAATAGAATGTAGCATCAGTATTTGAAAATTTAATATTAGCTTGTGTAACTGTCTATCAATATGATTTTAGTTTTAAGAGAATAGTGTTTAAATTGAGTCGGTAAAGATACAAATAAAATACCAGTTTTTGAACATTTTACAACATTTTAGTTTATTATGATCTCATAATATCAATTATTTTAGTTTTAAGAGAATATAAAAAATAAATACAGTATGTGCGGCAATAAATTGAGAATGAAATACTAACATTTGGCAATCTATTTGAACTTTAGCGTTTAGAATAACATTCAGTTACACATTATATTTCTTGTAACAGTTGATGAAATTGAGAATGATGAAATGAAATATTAACACTTGATGTTGGATTGAATATAACTTTTGAATAACTATCGATTATAGATAGTTACTCATTATTTTTTACGAGATGACTTTATACAAGAGAGTGTGGTAAGTAGCTGTTGCTTCAGTAATAAAGATGGAGCAGGAGGGGTATAATCTGTTACTAAAAGAAGTGTTATTAATAAAGCCAGGGACATACAGCCAGCAAGTCCCTGTTTTAGAACCATTTTTTAATATTGTCTATGATTTAAACTGATGGTCTTCAGAAAATTATAGCCGTTGAAAAGCAATAGGTATTGTATATGATCTTCTACATTGAGTAAAGATATTAATAAAAATAATTATTGAGTCATTCTAAAGTGAGTGTGAAAACTGATCTACTGACTCAATATGAATATCTCCTAAATCAGAAAGTTACAGATATGAGTTGTCACGTGTGAGAAAAGATAGGACGTCATTAAATGTCTTAAGAGAGGTACTAGAAGCAATGGAGCGTATCGGATGATGAGGAGCAGACATGATCTTGCAGTAATAATTAAGATAGAGCTATGTTTGACACATGACCAATGGTATTTGATGGTAAATTGCTTATAGACTATGGACTTGCCAAAAGGGCTGGAACATATTCCCAAAGCAAAGTAATGAGCAATCTCCAATCTGCTTATACAGAACATATTGTGGATTCGTAAATACAACATCCAGCAGTGGCCTGAGGGTGTCATAGACTATGATAGCAGGTGCACTCTAGTTGTGGTAGGTGGAACTTTAATGAGACAGTATTATGTTGATGACTTTCTTCGACCCTACCTGGGACCTTTCCTAAATGGTCTTCCAGGGTCGATTTCTCAGCAAGATAATGCTCGTCCTCAAATATCTCGAGTTTCCCAAGACTTCATATTCCAACTCTTCCATGATCAGCCCGTTCACCGGACTTGTCTCCGATAAAACATGTTTGAGACCAGTTGAAACATGAGATGACTCCTTGTCACTCTGTACATGAAGACGTAGTGGCTGTTCAATATTTGTGGGCACATCTGTCCTAGAAAAATATCAGACGTCTAATCAACTAGATGCCGGACCGTGTGGCGTTATGTCTTGCAGGAGAATGATATCCGAAGCGCTATTGAGATTGCACTGTGTCTGTCTTTTTGTACATACTGTATTTCTTAATTGTTTTGATTTGAAGTTAAAGTAATTCTCACATCTGTATCATTATCTTTTAAATTTTCTTTTAATACTAAGCTTCTATATTGGTGCTGTATTCTCAATGTTCCTGTATCACAAATTTTTATTGTAAAATTATGACATAATGTAAATTTTTCAATTGAAATTTATGTTAACTTTAGTTTACCATACAGACGCAAATGTATCAGAATTACTCATGATAATTAATTAAGTATAAGAATAATTAAATGTTTATTAAAAGTTCATCTTGATAAGGAAAGTCGAATTCATAGCTGAATATTTAATTCCCTTATCTTCAGTTCATCTTTATGAATCAAGTTTTCACCTTAGATAAGTTTGCTTGTAAATTAAATGCACTATAGCCAAATGTTCCAACTAAATAATCTCTTCTATGTGAATGGCTCTATAGAGCAATTGAATAAAATATTTTTAATGTGAAATAATCTAGAAAATATCAGCATTTTAGATTATCCACATACTAGTTTTTATATTAATCCCTATGATGATTCTAATATAAGTTACCAAGAGAGTTCTTGTGATTTTCACATTGTCATTGAATGAAGTGAGAATAAGAAATGTGTTGCGTGGGAGTGTGGTTGGAAGTGTACCATTCACCTGGGAGCCTCCATATAGGGTTAGGATCTGTCCCCAAAACAAACCGGAATTCATTACTTAACACCGCATTTTGCCAGTCTGTGGCATTCCAAGTCTCTCTGGATTGCACTGTAGGCAGAATCGCCGATGTTGCGGTGTTAAAAAAAATACAAGAAACGGTTGTTTGGATTGCAGATTCGCTTCAGCAAGTCGTTTGGAAATGGTTTGGGGAACAATTGGCACCCCTACATCTGCATATATCGCGGAACGAGTCAGTAGGGATCTACAGCGCTTTCCTCGCGATCCGTCGATTGTCTTCCTGGTAGGTCTAGAAACGGCATACAGCACGTGGGTACCATCTCGTGTTGACTGCTTCAACATGTTCTGACGGCGCAATCCAAGCGATCGACCTGGTGAGCAACACGGTGCGTCGTTTAGCCTGCGGTTTTCATGACAATGATTGATGTCCCTCTCAAACTGGCTTAACGGTGTGACTTCCCTAAAAGCAATTCAAAGGTGGGCGGTCATTGGGCAAACGCCTCAGGATGATGAAAACTCACTGGGCCCTGCGCGGCAATAGTGCATAGAACAGTGCACTATTTGTCACCTCTATCGGGGAGTGGCTGCTATATCATTCCCCAATGACTTGCAGTGACCAGTGCGATGAGCTTACGGTAAATGGGCCGATGAGTTACGTTGGGTTCAATGAAAAGCCTGTGAGTGTTGCGATGATACTATGCCAGGCAATTTTATATTCTACTCGGATAGCAAAGCTGTTATTTTGCTTTTATGTATCAAAAATACACTATCGTTTAATAAACTTTTTAACGATAATGTATTTTTGCTTTATAATCCTAACAAAACCAAGGAAAACAAATTTTATTTATACGTTTTTTCATACATATAAATATTTGTGTTGAAAGACTGATACTTTAAAAAATTTGGATATCATATTTATAAATGAAATTTAAATGTATTTTACAGATCCAATATTTTTTCACTCTTGGACACATTTCAATATTTTCAATAACTTAATGAATGTCACAAAGTTGGCAGACTCAACATATAATTTCAGTTTTAGAAATTTAAGTTTTTTTAATGATATTCAATAAATTTTCCTAAAAACCATATTCATCAATTTTTTTTTTCTAAAGTAATTTCCTTTATCGGAAAAAATAAAATTTAAATTAGCAGATTGTTAAGATTTTCCATTTTTTTTTTTTTTTTTTTTTTTTTTTAAATTTCCAATAGAAATTTAATTGTATAAGTCTGAAAAAATTTATTATTTATATTGCGTTTATAAGATTTATATTATTTGAACAAGTCCTCATGAAATGGAGATTAGTTTTAAAATGGAGATTAAAATTATAAGTTATTCAGTTAATTCTTTCAATATATTTGAAACACAGAAAAATATTATCATAGAACATTTCTAAACTTCAGGCTTTGATAGATTTAAAATACAACATTGATTCTTTTTTAATTTATAACAGATACTACTTTGATTCTGTGGTCTTAGTTGAATTCATTTTTTGATATTGTTCTTTAGCAATTTTATATACATAGAGAAAAATTTACTTAAGCATGAATATTCATGAAATTCTTCAAAAGCAATATTTAGCTAAGGATGATAAAAAAAATGAGATACAAATAATTGGTAGTAACTATAGATTTATTATAGTAATGAGATTAAGAATCCAGTTATATTTTCAGATAAAAGTGTTCCTCTTTGATTGCACTTTTTATTTTAATATTTATTAAACTCTCAACTTCAATATTTATGAACTTAATCACAAAAATAAAATGTTCACAAGAAATAAAGGTTTATTATTTTTATTACATATTAGAGACATATATATTATATATTATCTTAGACTATATTTATACATTAGTAGACTGTGCTTTTTCTAAAGCCCTTTTTAAACATCCTCCTGTCTCTATCAAGGGCACGCATTAGCCATTTTTTAATGTACTGCTGCATGTTCACATCTGTGATACAGCTGTCATGATGGCTGGTAGATGCTACAAATAAACAAATTTTGCTTTTATAAATAATGTAATATTAGAAACAAAGTAAGGTCAACAATTTTAAATATCTTTATAATTTATACAATTAATATTAAATTTCCTGTTCAAAACGATTTGAAACATTACATGGAAATATCATGAAATATAAATTTTAAATTAAATTACTATTAAAATTAAAGTTTAGAAAGATAAGGTGAAAAGTTAATCCATATAATCCAATCAATCTTTTGATCCAACGATAAACTTAGCATTTTAAAGAATATATAAGCAAAGTATAAACAAAAAATAGAAAATATTAATTTTTCCTCACTGTAAGTAACAAACACAACAAACTAAAAAAATATAATAAAAAATTAAAAATAACTTTTGAACTAATCTATTCTTATCATTTGTACAACGGTTATGATTCTGAAATATTTAGGTTAAATTGAATTATTACAAATAAACTGTTACAACTGAATTTAATGATTTTCAAATTGCACTATTTTACTTTTAAAATTTCTATAAACAGTAAAATTTAGAAAGCTTAAAAATAAAATGCTAACCTGTAATCAAATTTATAACATTTTGAAGGTTGGAAAATGGATGTTTATACCTCTACTCCCCTTCCAGTTATATTGTTTTGACAAATCATTTGTCATCATTTGTCCATTAATATTCGCTTAATGACACCACTTGAGATTGTAACACCTTTATTTGTCATAACAGTCAGCTGAAAATCATATTAAAATATTAGAAATATAAACTTCAACTTAATTTCTAGTTCTCAACCCTATTAATGCTTATTTACCTATCAACTAATTATTTTTACATGCTATTCAAACTGTTCAAATTACTTTGAAATTTACATTATGTCAGAGGAAAAATTCCAAGAAAAATGAAACTCAAACCAGGTTTTTGTAATTGTTTTTTTTTTAAATATATATTACAATCAAAATTTCAAACATAATTTTTGTTGCACACAACAAATATATACATGCTTTAATATCTTCAAAATACAAACATACAATTTGCATATTGTATACATTCACTAAAACTGTTTGATTATTTTCCATGTATTAATATCTGTGCAATAGTTATATAATATTTGTAATATTTATATATTATACACACAATCTCTCTATTATAACTCATAACCCTGCTCTTTTTTTAAAAGTAAAGTTATAGCCTTCTCCTGAAAAGCTTAATACAAAAAGATAACTTTTAAACATCATTAAAGAGAATTTTGATGATAAAAAATTTTAAAAAACAATTATAATATTAGTATTAAGATTTTATTACTCTCATATATTAAAATTGTTGATTTTAAAATAACTTTTAGAATTTAACAGAGAAATTTCCTTTGCCATAATTTTTTTTGCTATTACAACAAGATTTCATAATATTGGGTGGATCCAGCATTTGCTTATCATTGCTGGAAAATCTGCTAGTGAGAGTAAATAAAGTGTAACTTGTGTGGAAAGATTAAATAACTTGTGTGGAAAGATTTTGCTTCACAAAGGGACTCTTTGGTGAAAGATAACTTTCTAATAATAAAGATTTCTTCCCATTCGATATCAATGACTGGGAAGGTGCTTCAGAATCTGACGATTCTGAAATATGAGACATTTTTTGTGTCGTAGAGCTCTTGGTTTTTTACAACCTTCACAACTTTCTGAAGCTAAATCAGATGTATCGTCAGCATCCCCCAGCCTCTTTCGAACTCTCGTATATGTATCTGAAAGTTTTCATAATTTCTTGATTATACAGAAAAAAATACTAATGGGTTGATTGAAATATTAAAACAGATTTTACAAAACAAGCTTAGCAAAAACTAAGTAAGAAAAAAAAAAAAAAAACAAAAGCTTATTAACATTTTTATTGAGATTTAAAGACATAGAATTTTTCAATATTAAATGTAATGTAAAATTTATGTTGAAGATAGAAATAATTATTGAATATAATATAGTTATATACAAATTATAGCTAACCAAACAAAGAAAATAACTAACAACAAGAAAAGAGGCAACTATAAGAAACTTTCAACCAATTTTCAACAGGGTCTTCAAAGTTTTCAATGGCTCGTCTAATTCTATTCGGAGTTTTATAAGGAGGCCAGTAATAAACTTCCCCATCTATCCAATTTGATGCAACAACAGCAACGCTTTTATCCCCAGCTTCTTCAATAAATTCTACAACTTGAAAGATATGTGAAAAATATTTAATAAGTAAATCCTATTTAAAATTTTGGGATTAGTTTTCTCAGCAAACAGATTGTTATTGGCCATTTTGTTAGCTTTTTTTTTTAATCTTCATTTTATATTTAATTTTGTATTAATCAAAATTGATTCTTTAAAAACAATGATTCACTTTAAAACTCAGACATTTGAAAAAATTATGAAAAACCCACTACTTGTTATATAACATGCACAATTTTCTCATGTTCAGCTCAAGGCAATTTTAATCAATTTTATGGAGAAAAGTATCATTATGCTCCAAATGTATCTTATTTATAAACTAACAATTTAATATTTTTAAAATTATTCTGCTTCATAAATTTTAAAATTAGAGTATTTTTTAATATTCGAAGCTTTAGCAAATTGGAAGTACTATTTCCAAGACAGATCAGCGGTAATGAAATCAAAAATAGAATTCATAATTGTAATTTAGAGAACTGCTTTAAAAATTTTTTATAAATTTGAATACAAACCAATAAATTATTAATGAACATTATTTTTTTAGTTTTATATTTTCATTTGTTGATGCAAAGTTATCAAATACAAACTTCCAATAAATCATCTCAATTTAGGATTAAAAATAGATATGAATTAAACAATGTATATTAAGTGAATAATGTGAAAATATATTTACTCTAATACATTTAATACAAATACTAATATGCAAACTATAAAATTTCCTATCCTGGAAATTAAACATAGACTAATGTCAACAATTTAATTACAAAAAGGACTTAAAAATTTTTATTAATTTTATCGTGTAATAAATCATGAAAATTATTTTATCAAAATTAGTTATTATATGAATATGATTAAGGTTAGGAACTACAGTTTAACATATTCCAGACTTAATGAAATACTTAAGAGATTACTTATGTGAAATGTATTGTACCGTGCTTCGGGGTTCGTGTTGATTGAGAGTTGAATAAAACAACCAGTTAATTAACACAAGACTTTTATTCGTAAAAATTCCAGCTGTAACAATAACAATTAATACAGCACAATTCGTCAGATATGATAAGAAACAGCTCAAAGGTCTCAAATACCTCAGACAGCTTCTCCAGCAGACAAATCGTCTTCACTTACTCCATGTCTTCACAAAACTGAAAACTAACTAACTCAGTCTATGTCGGGCTGCGGTATTTATACCTGACTTGGTGGAGAAATCTACCAGTTTCGCTAAGGTTCTGGAAGCTTCTAGGCCATCTCGCTAAATATTGGTCCTAGAGCTTAGGTGATGGATGTTTCCAAAAGTATCGATTTCTCGCCAAGTCACCAAAAATCCCGCCAAGTTTCTCGCCAAAACATCACTAAGTCACCAAATTATTAGAAAACCGCTTTTAACGTACACTTCTAAATACCGAAATTTTTGCCCAAAATGTGAGTTTTTCCGATCTGTCTGAGGTATTTTATGACAAATACAATTATTATTTTTAAATTTGTAACAGTATCAAGTTTGGAGGACTATAACTAGTGAACCTGACTTTTCCTAGACATCGGAATTTTCTCCCTTCTACAGAAGTATTAAAAGAATTGCTTTAAATAAAAAAAAAACTGCAATATATATTGCGCATACATTAAGTAATTATATTCCAAACATTGAGATTTCATATGATTTTCAACACTAAAATATTCTACGTCCATCGACATCAATCTTCTGTGAAATTTACTAACTCTGAAGGACTATAAATTTTAGAAGCATGCAAAAATGAGAAACATATAAATATATGCATTCTTTAAAGAAGGTGTCAGTAATGCTCACTAGGTTAAAAAAATCATTAGCGTGTGCAGTTTAAAGATGTAAATATGCTTAAAGATGTTTTTATGATGGCAAAAATATTACAGAGAAACTTTTGAAGTTTAAGAATCAGTGATTGCAATTAGTGAAAGATTCAGTAAACCAATGTTTAAAGCATACTTGCGTGTTTTTAACACAAATAAGATGTAGCAGTCACTGAATCTTACTTGTCAGTTAGTTTCTATGCAATATTTTTACTATAATGAAAAGTTTGATATTAATATTCGTTTGATTCCCCATACAAGATGCAAAAGTCTGTGTTATCCAATTAAAAATAAAATACACTACTGGCCATTAAAATTGCTACACCAGGAAGAAATGCAGATAAAAAAATGATATTTATTGGACAAATATATTATACTAGACATAACAAGTGATTAAATGTTCAAAACATTTGGCTGGATAGATCCTGAGAAATCAGTACCCAGAACAACCACCTCTGGCAGTAATAACAGCAGTTATACGCCTGGGCATTGAGCCAAACAGAGATTGTATTGCATGTACAGGTACAGATGCCCATGCATCTTCAACACGATGCCACAGTTCATCAACCGTAGTGACTGGCGTTTGGTGACGAGCCAGTCGCTCGGCAACCATTGACCAGACGTTTTCTATTGGTGAAAGATCTGGAGATCGTGCTGGCCAAGGCTACAGCCGAACATGTTCCGTATGAAGTAAGGTCCGTTCAATACCGGCAACAGGCATTATTCTGCTGAAAATAGGGTTTCGCAGGGCTTGAATAAAGGGTAGAGCCACGGGTCGTAACACACCAGAAATGTAACGTGCACTGTTCAAAGCACCGTCAATGCGAACAAGAGGTGACCGAAATGTGCATCCAATGGCACCCCATACCATCATGCCAGGTGATGGGCCAGGATGACGATGACGAATGCACGCTGCCAGTGTGCGTTCACCACGATGCCGCCAAACACGGATGCGACCATTATGATGCTGTACACAGAACCTGGATTCATCTGAAAAGATGACGTCTCGCCATTCATGCGCCCAGGTTCGTCGTTGATCACACCATTGAAGGCGCTCTTGTCTATGACGCAGCGTCAAGGGACGCCGCAGGCATGGTCTCCGAGCTGAGAGTCCGTGCTGCTGAAAACGTCGTCGATCTGTTCGTGCTGACACTTGTTGTCTTCCAAACGACCCCGTTTCTTGACTCACGGCTCGTGACGTGGTTGCACGATCCATTCCGGCCATGTGGATAATATACCTGCTAGTGATAAGTGGCTGTTGAGATCCCGCATGGCGTTCCGTATTACCGTCCTGAACCCATCGATTCCATATTCTGCTAACAGTCATTGGATCTGGACCGACGCAAGCAGCAATACTGCGATAAGAGTAACCGCAGTCCCGGTACGCTACAATTCGACCTTTATCAAAGTCAGAAACGTGCTAGTACGCATTTCTCCTTCTTACACGAGACATCACAAAGACTTTTCACCAGGCAACAACGTTCAAATGCAATTTGTGTATGAGGAACCGGCTGAACAATTTCCTCATTTAAACACAATGTAGGTGTTGCTATGGGCGCCTGCTTTGTTTGAATGCGCTGAAAAGCTAATCATTTGCATATCACAGCACCTTCTTCCTTTCGTATAAATTTCACGTCTGTAGCATGTCGCCTTCTTGGTGTAGCAATTTTAGTGTCAGTAGTGTAATTACTCTTATACCCCACATTTTGTAATTTGTGTTAAAAGTAATTATTTCAATCACATTCATTCGTTATTATACTATCTTCAGTGATTCTTCATAATAATACAGGAACACTGAAAATAGTGCACCAAGAAGAAAGAATGCAACAATCGCAAATAAGTACAATGAGATCCGATATGCAAATCACACAAGTTTGGTGCCAATGCGAAAAACCACACACACAGCAGTGGCACTGCATTAAAGAATTGGGCCATATAAACTGGCACAAAATGAATGATTCAGAAACGTGATGATCACATGCCTTCGATGGTAGGCCTTTAGTAAGCGAACGTGTGAGAAGACAACCCTAGTAGCAGAGGCTTATTGCTATTGCACTGGCCATTCACCGGTTTCATTGGCAACTCACTTTCCACCGAATTTTCTCAACGGTCCGAGCCTGGTATCTTATACATGAAACGATCACTGGTTTTCTACTGCATATTGTGCTCGACATCGTCGTCACCTGCTGATGGAGTAGTTTCTAAACGGCAGCATAGTAATTATTAATAAGATTGAAGAACATTTGTAGACTAATTAATTAGTCGACGCACATGCCTGGCCACCATATTTGAAAATCATTTTGTTGAGACCATTACTTTTTCTGTACTGCTAATTATATTTGCGCTCTGAAATTAGCTGTTATTAATTATATCATTTTTTCAAGCAATTATAACAGATTATTTTGGTAAATATTATCAGTTCTTTTAAATAAATAACAAGTACATATCTTTAAAAAATGCCCATTTATTTAATTCTATCACTTTGCTATCAAGCTACCATTTATTTTGTACATATAAAATTAAGTCAGAAAAAGAATTGAAAACAATATGTTTTAAATAATATGAGTTAATTTAAATGTGTACTTTAGTTTATTTATTGTTTTTAGTGAATAAATATCCATATTTTTAATAATATAAGGTAATTAAAAACCAGTATTGAAAAATTTTGTTCATAATTCCATCGAGCCACATGGTAAAGCCAAAAAGTGCTGTGTTGAGAATTTCTTTTGAATAGTTTTGGTATGTATTATTTTTAAGTTGATTTATTTTTTGTTTCTAGGATTGTTCTTGCATTTATAATTCGAGCTTGGCCATGAGCAGGTTAGAATTTGCAAATAAATTTAATGACTGAAAGTTTTATTCTAAAAGGAATAAATTTCGTAAATTCCAATCTAATATAGAAAGACATCTTAATGATTTAAAAATTTTGGAATCAAAATGCGAAATTGACTTTGATAATGCTTCTAAACAGTCAAATTTTAAGGCAACCAAGAGAAACTTTGATATTGACCCAGATCAACAATGTAGTGCCACAGTTGAAGATTTCGAAGTACTTAACTCTTCATATAACGAATCTAATATCTTTAACAATTCAGTTACTAAAGAAGATTTAATAGAAAAACTAAAACAATGTGTTTTGAAACATAATTTAACTCATGTTGCTATAAATTATATATTAAAATTACTTAAGCCATATCATACAGAATTTGCATTGGATGCTACAACATTACTCATTATACCTACTTATGTTCCTATATCTAAAATTCAAGAAGCTGAATATATCCATTTCAGTTTAAAAAATAGTATTAAACAAAAACTCGAGTATGGATTGAAAACTAAAAATTCTGTTATAAGTATAAATTTGCATATTGATGGATTGCCTTTGTATAACAGTTCATTATATCAGTTGTGACCAATTTTAGGTATCATTACAGAGACAATAGATACCCCTTTTCTCATTGGTATTTACTTTGGTGAAAAAAAACCTAATGTCCCTGAATTTCTTGAAGAATTAGTTAAAGATTTAAAAGATTGTTATGCTGGTCTAGAAATATCTGGTAAAAAATTTTCATTTTTTGTTAATGCAGTAATTTGTGATACTCCAGCAAGAGCTTTTGTTACTTATGCTAAATTGTTTATTGGTTACTATGGTTGTGATAAATGTGAACAAAAAGGTAAATGGTATCGAAGGATGACTTACCCAGAAATTAATGATCTTTTAAGAAATGATGGGGATTCGAATAATGATTGTCCTTTTATTGGAGAATCCCCTTTTAAGGAGTTAAATATTGGAGTGATAAGCAAATTTCTTTTGGAATATATGCGTCTTGTATGTTTAGGCGTTGTGAGAAATTTAGTTTTTTCGTGGTGTAAAGGTACTCGTTCTTGCAGACTAAGAAATGCCGAAATTTCTATAATCTCTGATAAACTCTTGAAGTGTGAATATAAGTTATGGTCTTTTTCTGTCATAATGTGCAAAGGTATGCTTTTGCCATATAAAGAAAATTTTGTGTTCTTCCCCACATGGACTTAGAATCCGTGAATTTAATTTAATTCTGGATATTATGCAATTTTTTTTTCGTAAATTTAATTTAATTCAAGAGATAATGCAATTTTTTATAATAAATGTATCTCAAAAATCCTTTGTATTCTGTGTTCCTTGAATCACATGTGTAACCTCGATTTTGTACCGTCCTTGTTGCATTCTTCGTAAAAATACAAATCAAAAATGAATTGAAAAAAAATAAATAAAAAAAGACTGTGTTTAAGCCGAAGTAATTTCTTTTACTCTATCTAAAAAAATCTATTGAGTGAAAAAAAAAAACCATTCACTTTACGTTGCTGAAAAACAAAAACTCATCAAGGTAAGTCCATTCATTTATTTCAGCCCAATTCCAATTTGGCGACATTTTGTCTCGTATCAAATATGGCTGTAGAGGTAAATAGATTCTAAGTTTCAATTACTTTTTTATTGGTGTTTTTATGACAATCAGAGGTATCCATCGCTCCTTGGCCTTTCGGCTAAAATTAAAGTGTAGTAATCAGAGGTATTCTTCAAGCAATTAATTTGTAATACCTCCTTGCGTATTTCTGACACATACAACGTGTTGCAATCACTGAATGTTACACGTCAGTAGTTTCTCTGCAATATGTTCATTATTATAAAAATCGTGTTTGGTACAGGCAATAGGAAAATTGTAAATTGCTTATTACGTTTCTATCACTATCAATAAAAAATATTTAAGCATAAAACTAGTCCCTTATTTTTGAGTATTCATTCTATGAAAATGAAATATTTAAATACAAAACTATTTTTAAGCATGCATTTTATGAAAATGAAACATTTAAGTGTAATTTAAATAAGTATGAGTATGAAATATTTAAATATAAAACAATATCCTTATGCTTATGGAGGCATTTTTATGTGACTATTCAATTTATAAAAAAAAATACAAAACTAAAATGTTATATATTTTGTGTGCTTCCACTGATTCAGAAGACTATTTAGAATAATTAATAAAATATTTTGACATACAATGTTTTTAGATTGATAGTTCAATTTAATCGACTATTTCTTTCTAGATTAAAAGTTCAATAAGAATTTAAAAATAGCTTGGATTCTTTTACTTTCAAACCAAAATTGGATTTTATGATAACTGCATCGAGATTAAATAAATGTAATTGCATCATAATTACTAAGTAAAAGCTATCTTCAAGACATTATAAAGCAACAAATTATTTATCGCAAAATACTTCTTTTTTATAATTAAAAGGAAAAAAAAACGAAACAAAAAATATATTAGTTCGGTGAAATTGTTTTAAATGTTAGCAAAACTTCCAGAATCACCATTCATTGGAAAATATTAATCAATAACTGATTTAAATAAGTGATATTTCTGTTATGAGGAATTAGAAAAGGTACACAACATTTTATTTATTTATTTTTTTTAATATGTTACTAATGTTTTGCAGCCATCTAATATTTCTTAGAATAACTCAATAAACCTTGCATGTAAAACTACAATTGGACACGGGACCCATGAAGGTTTTATCTACATAATCATAAAGATTGGCGGAATTTAATGAAGTAACTTTGAAAAAAGTACTATTATTTGTGACGAGGTGGTTTGAATTTACTCATATATTTCTTAGTCTCCTGTATAATTAGTTACATAACTCTCTCGATATTTATATTTTACGTTTGTCTATTTTGTCCATTGCTCAAAACAATTAAAAGTTATTATAAGTCTCTTATAAAATAACAATAAAACAGTTTTTTCCATAAAATGAAAGAAGTGTGTCACAAATACAAATTTTTCTCATTTTCAAACTTTGCAGAGGCAAATTTTGAGTTTGACGGCAAAGATGATGCTTCTGAGGCCGCAAAAGTGATTTGTCCTCCAACTTAATGTAACACAAAACCGAAAAAAATTATCAGCATTCAATGCGTCAGTTGTTTCGATGAGTGCGATACCTTACAGATCTCATTTAAGAGTTCTTGGCTGGTTCGAGGGGGTCCAAAGGCAATCCAAAATAACAGAAGTCATTGGAGTTTCACAAACTGTGATATCCAGGATCTGGAACGGTTTCTTGGAGATCGGAAATGCAGCCCTAGGATCAGAACTAGACCGCCCAATTAAGACCTTTATTAAACGTTAATGGCTTGAATAATATGCATGCCACTCTTCTGGAATTCTTCCCTTGAAATTTGTGACCCATGTTTTATGAAAGATTTTCTCAGTAGGCAAATTACGAGGTTGATATTTGAGTACCGTACAAGAAAGTTGATGAAACAACTCGAAATGGATAATCTAATTATAGATTTTTTCCATTGACCATAAGTTAGCTGGTATTATAACAGGAAAAACTTTTGACTTGCTTCATTCTTGCCATTCTATATTTTATTCCGCCAGTTTGGTGAACTTGCAACTGTCGGCAATCATACAATGAAGATTTCTCTCCCTTACTTCCTCCCTAATAAGTCAATACTTGCTACTTGAGCGAAAAACTTGGAATCATAAATTAATTACTATAAAATTACTTCAATTTTGCAAAATACTTCAGTAAATAATGTAAGAGTTATTGACTAGTTCTTTAAATTCTAATATTCATTCTTGAATAAAAAGTGATAGTTTAAAACTTTGTGTAAAAAATTTTGAAAATAAAATACTAATGTAATATTTAATATGGATATCATTTTATATTGCATTGAATCAATATATCTAATATTTTTTTTAATAAAAATATGTATTTCTTATATCACATGATTTTCAATGGAAAACAGAAAAAAAAACTGGTCCATCGTATATAATTAAACATGCGCAAATTAAATTAATAATTATATAACTATTCTTTATTTTTAAATTTTCAAAATTATTTTTAAAAATTTCCAGTTTTTAATTAAGTTTTATGGAATATTGTTAATGAAACACTAAAAAATATTAAATTTGTGCATTGTTTATGAGTTAATTAGAAAGAGTAGTTCTAGATTGTGATGTCATGCATACATTTAAAAAATATATTCGTAGGAAAATATATTTAAATTTGGCTAAAACATTTAAATTCTACTTTTGGAGAACAAGGAAGTTAACTGGCTGACATTTGCTAAATACAGGCATATTAATAGAAATCTATATGAAATAAATTACCCAGCATCTATGTTTTGCCAGTTCATTGTAATATAAAATTTCTCTCATGTTGCATATGTTTCTAGGAATTGGTGGTGATCTTTAAGGAAGAATTCAACTTAGTCTGAAGAATACTATAATTATATTATAATTTCTAGTTGCAAAATGTTCTTAAATATAGAAGTTGCTAAATGCAGAAAAAATAACTGCCGATGGTTGGATCCTATGTTAACTCCATGAGAGACGACACCATGATATTTAACTGCTGTGGTTGTGGCTTATCCTCCAGCTGTCTAAGGAGGTTAGATAAGACCGTTGACTCTCAGGAAGTCAAGGACAAGAAGAGAGGACGAATATATATATATATATATATATATATATATATATATATATATATCTGGAATGTTTCAAACAGTCCAGGATGTATTCATCAGAAGTTTGCAGAGCTTGACATTTTGAGCAGGCTGCCCTCGAAAAAAGAGAGCTCTTAGTATGACTTCTTACCAATCTGGAAATAACCATTTGAAACGCTCTGCTGCAATTGAGTGCAAACGAAGAGCCGGGCTCTTTGCCTACATACCAGGAATAGTTAGGAAAGATTTTAAAAAATCCAGTGCTAACAATGCACTGATGTTCTAAAATGGTGAGAGTTCAGAATTTAATATTAAAGTGGCTGCAATCCTCTTTGACCAAGCTATCCGCTTTTATATTTTTTATATTTAATTAAAGTTAATGTAAATTTTGGATGCAAAAATAATTGAAGAAATTCTGAGTTTCAGCAAAAAGTACATGTTCATGCCTTCTAATACAAACTCCATCTACAAAATTTTACTAGAATACCAATGAAAAAATTGGATCAATTATTTAATTTTCCGAATTCTTAACGAGAAACAATAATTAAATTATTAATTCAATGTGATTTATTTTAACATTGAGCTAAATATAATTGTATTTAATTAAACAACAGATTTAGTTTTGTAAATTAATAACATTGAATTCATTTTATATTTCCAAATTCTTGAAAGAAAAAAAATAATTATAATGCAATTAAAAAAGTTCTTGTAATAAGAAATAATTTACGAGTAAATAATATGAGATAATTTACTAGGGTATTTTTGGGGATAACTTTCTTGATAAAAAGTTTAGGTAAAGTAACAATTTAAACTTTAAACCCACTTTTTGTCATCAATAGTAATTTTTAAAAGTAGTTTTATAAAATTAGGAATTAAAATACAAAAAAATATATTGAAATCTGTGGTTTGGAATAGAAGGAAGCGTAAATTTTTTAATCATAAATTTCTTTCGAAGATATTTATTAAAAATGAAAAAAAATTAACCAGAACAATTTTTCGAATCTTTTTAAAAATGGTATCATGGAAGTACACTAGTGTGCAAAACTTAAGCAACAGGTGGTTTTTCTGCCATAATTCCGCGAAAAATCATCTTAGGGACATGAGACACATCTACTTAAAGGATGACGAAAGCATAGTTGCACAAAAATGAATACAATGCATACAGTACGGAATCAAACAAAAATAGGCCTTATGGAACTCACAGTATCCCTGCACAAGATCATCTGTCCAAGAGGAACAATAACAAACAGTTGTTCCTTGGTATGGGATATGCCCTCCCCTTACTGCAATGGTTGCTTCCCACGGTCTCCCCATACTCACCACCAGATTGTCAGGCAGTTCTTGCAATAAGAGTACCCATTCCTGAATCAGCATCTGTTTCAGTTGCTGCTGTTCCCCAGGGATGCAATCGTGGCGCAATGCGTCTTCCCAAAGCATCCCACTCATATTCTACGGGATTTAATTCAGAGGAGTACGCTTGCCAATCCTACATGCGAAAAGAAACCCGAAATCAATCAGCAAGCGTCATTGCTGAGCAACTATGTACAGCAACGGGGCGACAAGTGTAGCGGTTTACTGCGGCCAGACGCCTTCACAAAGATGGCCTATACGCCCGCCATCCCAAACGCTGATTTCCGTTGACAGATCGCCATCGGAGGCACCGTTTAGAGTGGTGCAAAGTGCACGAAAACTGAATATTTGATAAATGGAGTCGCGTCCTCTTTACAAATAAGTCACAATTGATTTTCAATGCCACTTAATTTGGAGAGAGGTTAGGACACGGTTTCATCCCAGTAACATAACGGAAAGAGACCGTTTTGGTGGTCCTGGAGTTGTGATCTGGGAAGCCATTATGCTGAACGGATGGACTCAGCTCTACGTTTTCGACAGAAGTTCTGTAACCGGAGACAGTTATTGTCAGGTGGTAATCCGTCCCCATGTGCATCTTTTCTGAAGTGCCATTGGAGCAGATTTCCTTTTCATAGAGGGCAATACACGGCCATATCGAACTCGTGCTGTTCAGCAGTTACTGGAAAGTGAAGACATCACATAAATGAATTGGCCAGCGTACTCACCTGATTTAAATCCCATAGAACATGTGTGGGATGCTTTGGGGAGACGAATTGCGACACGAATGCATCCACCCGGGAACATGCAGCAACTGAAATAGATGCGGATTGAGAAATGGGTACTCTTACCGCAAGAACTGCATGACTGGTTACGTTTTGCACACCAGTGTAGAATATATTTGTCATACCAGTGTAGGTAATATTTGTAGCTGTGACATCTACGTAATGATTAGCCTCTACTAATATTTAGCTTATGTTTTCTCAAAATATAAAGTTCAACCTACGAACAAAATAAGCAATTATTTAGCGTTTTTAGCTCATATACAGCTCTCAACATATAGAGAACTTTATAAGATAGAACTTTTAAGATCGTAATAGCTTACGGCAGGATATGTTTGTGTATGCTTGTATTTATATGTGTATGTTTATATATATAAAGCAAATTAATTAGAATTATAATATTAAATGCAATATTAAATATATGTTACAGAATTATAAATCTACTCAATGCAAAAGCAGCGGATGCCGTAACAGCTAAAATTAATATAGTACATAAAATTTAGTAGACAGATGAAATTAAAAAATGGATCAATATATTAACACAACCAGCTTCATCAGGAGGTGTCGAACTTGTTGTTACAAAGTATGGCCTCTAAAATGGCCCAAGACAAAAGTCTAAACTAAGCCAACCATCCCCAAATTTAAATATACACACTCAGGTATATTGTAAATACCTTACTAAGAAAGAAGAAAGGTGCAAGCACGAAACCTTGCAAGTACAATAAGATCTGATATACAAATAATCCAAGTTTGGTATCAATGCCCATAACGCACACCTAGCAGTGGTACTGCAATCAGGAAGTAGGGCCGATATAAACTGGAGCAGCATGGAAGATCCAGAAATGTGGAGATCACATCAGAAATGTGCCTATGTTAGGAAGATTTTAGTAAATGAATAATATCAGGGATATGGGTGAGAAGACATTTCGCACAGTTAAGCCATTTTGAGAAGGCCTTATCTGGTTAAAAACTGCAGGCTTGTCAACACACCATGTTGCCCGATAGCTCGAACTTTCAGAGTATGCCGTCATTCAGAACATATTGGGAGCAGTGGACACAAGATGGTACCTATGTGCTAGGTACCATCTAATTATTCGTCTGAGGCTACCAGGCAAACGATGAGGTGAGAGAATCACGTGACAAGCGTTCGTGTATCCCGTAGTTACTGGTTACAAGATACACGTAGATGTTGGGGTGCTAGTTTTTTCACAACTATTTCCAGACATTTGCGGAAGCGAATTTGTGATCCAAGCGTCAGTTTCGTACACTGCCCTTAAAACTGCAACTTCGACATTACCGTCTGCAGTAGTTCTAATCCCCAGTGACATGAAATACCCCAGATTAACAAAACGTGGTGTTTAGAGTTGTATTCCGGTTCATTTTGAAAACAGATGGTAACTGAGCACGGATCTAGAGGAGCCCTGGTGAAAGGTACGCTTAAACCTGCATTATCGAGCATAGAATACATTGCCCACATAACAGGCATAATGTTCTGGGGATGCATAACCTATTCTAACTGGTCCACTCTAGTTGCAGAACATGGAATTTTAACTGGTCACATTGATGAAATTCTCCATGGGATCTTTTTTAGATGGGCTTTCAGAGTCAATTTTGTATCAAGATAAATTCTCATCCGTATACAAAAACACTTGCTCAAGACATCCTACATCAAGTTCAGACTCCTCCATGGCCTGCCCGCTACCCGATATTGTCCCCGATGGACCATGTTTGGGACCAGCTGAAACGTGAGATGGCGTTTTGTCACTCTGTACAGGATTTGGAGGGGACTGTTCAAGATTTATGGACAAATCTGTCTCAGGACAATATCAGACATCCAATCAATTGACAAACCATGTGGTGGCATGTATTGCAGCTGGAGGTGTACAATGTCTGCTGAGGTCGCACTGAACTGGTTAAATTTT
>JAPDSC010028942.1:0-35411 GCA_026290005.1 Latrodectus geometricus | reverse complement strand
ATTTATTCAACTTATTAATCCTTTTAAATACTTTCTATAATTTTTTTCCGAGATAAATCGAAGAGCAACTTTTTTACAAGGGAATGTATTGATAATATAATACGGAAGTATGCAAGATAACGTGAAGTAAATAAAATTAAAGAACTTATATCATAATGAATAATTTTGTAGTTATTTAAAGATAACAAGAGATAAAACTTTTCCAAAATATAGTGCAGTAAAGTGCAATTTAATATTGTACACAATGTTGCATACTTGATGAATAAGCATTAATGTAATATTGTCATTGAGATAGAATTTAGTAATAATGCCGCGTAAAATAACTGCATTCCAAACTGTCCACATATCGCTTCCGAGTGCAGTTTAAAAAATGCGTAATAAATGAATGCAAGAAAATGCATCTGGTTTAATATGCATTACTCCATATTATGTTATAATGTATCATTGTGGTGTGTGAACACACACACACACTAATGAGTGAAACATTCCCTTTTTTTTATTTCCTAAAAAGATAAATACTGAAATTTATGTAGTGCTCATAATAATACGCACCTCTTCTAAGAGCAATTCCGATTTTTCGTCATTGAAAGATTTATCGGGTGAATCCAGACGTAAATTTGGTACGGAACCATTATACATCGGTTGAGGAACCACCGCCATCTTGTTTAACCAGACGTTTCCCACAATGCTTAGCATGACACGTGACCTTAAGACGAGCGCAATTTATGTTATGTTGAGCACCGGCGATTTCTACCCCCTCCCCTCATCCACTTTTCAAGAAATCTCAAATCAAAATATTTCCTAAAGTGTAACACAATCTTATTCAGGCTTAAATATTAAGTTTAAAAACAATCCATTTTCCATTGTAGATGATTTTGTCAATTTTACATAGATTGTGTTTAATAAGCTGAACATATTGCATTACCTTTAATTTCCAATAAACTTTTTCTTGGTATGTTCCTTACAAATGTTTTAAGAGCATATCTAAAAAACATATAAAGAAATTTATTTTAAAATTTCCTTATATTGATATTTAAAAATAAAATGTTAAAAGCAGTTTTTTAACTATTATATATTGTGTGATTAGTATTAGTCAATATCGTGAATTAAATAACTATCATAATACTGGAAAAAAATATTCAAATGACTTAAACTACACTGTATTGTTTTGTAAAGTATGTGTAGTTTACCCTCATATTTAAAATTTGTATTTTTTTGTTTATATTAATGAAGAGATTTAAAAATATGGTATGTACAATTTGGTGTCAGGAAAAGACAAAAAAAAACAAATTTGAAGTGACATTTTTTATTTGACCATTTTATCAGATGTTACATCAGTACTTTTTCACATAACACAAGATATACATCAGTTTACTTCAACTTCTTCTTGGGTCTCAAGTTGTTGCAATGCCCACATTTACGTTTTCTGCAGTTAGTTGCCTTTGGATGAAGTCTAGCATAGCATCTGAAATAACAAATTATTATAATTTTAACAATCAAACATTCAAAACAAAATCATAGAGATGCCTTTTTTTTTTAAAAAAAAAACTTTACTATAATCATCTTTTATATGAAATTAATTTCCCCAAGATTATTTCCATTTTATAAACATTTTTCAGTATACTTATAATGAAAAGAATTCTCCTAATCAGTTTTATTAAATATTTCTGTATTGAGGCATGTTATTATAGAACATGTGTGCTCATAAAGAATGTATGAGCATACAGGTTCTATTATAACTTTTAATAGAACACTAATTATAACAAAATGATAAGTATATCACTAAAAATATTATAATTAAATTGACAACTGAGTAGTTTACAGTAAATTTTTTTAATTTGTATTTATTTAACACAGAGCCTCCTCAGAAAATTATCATTATGATCTTATTTGTTATAAGTTAATTTAGTCATAAGCTTAATTTTTTTAACGCTTTGCTGAAATAATTATTAAAATAATACTTTGATTTCAATAAGAATTTTCTTTTACTAATAATTACTCTAAACAGGAAAAAAAAAATCTTAAAATTGATATTTGCCTCCAGAAATGAGATATAACATCAATATTTAATAAATTTTAGTTTATAGATTGAAAATACTTCATATTTAAGAATTCAATCTGAATAATTGTTTATTATAATGATATGCTTAAGTATTTTGGTGAAGCTTTACAATTTTGGTGTTAATTAATATGAGAACTTTAGAACTCTTAAATTAACGAATCTTTATCCCTTATGTTTGAATAACTTTTTTTTAAAATTGTTTAATGACTAATTATCAAGATATTTTATTCTATCTTGATAGATATATCATTACTGCTATTTGATAAAATGAACAGAATTACCCAAAAAAATACAAATATGCTTAATGGTAGAATTGAATTTATCCACTTCACACAATTAAATGTTAAAGAAAATATCTGCACTCTGCAAGAGATGTTTACATTTTTTTAAATAGATAAAAATTTGAAATTTAAATTTCAAGTTATTTTTTACATTGTTTCATTTTTAAAAATAGTTTTTTTTCACAATCATTAATTCATACTACAAGGAAATTTAATTAAATAAACAATTTGAGCCAAGCAAGCATTAAATAACAAAAAATATGTGCTTATTTTTAACTCAAAAGGAAAAAATATGCAAATAAATTTTTAGCGTTACAAATTCCTTCATTTATGATTGTTGACTATCTCCGCAGATGTACTAGTAAAATGACTTTTTGATAGATTTAATAACAAATAAACTCGTAATAATGTAAGAATTTACATTAATGCAGTCATTAATAAATTTTTCTAGGAAAGGTAATATGAAATTTAAAAATTGTTTTAAAAGCTTTGAGAGTAATTTAAAAGGAAAAAAGCCCAGTTTTCTTGGTAAATATAAACAAATTTAATTGGAATAGTATTAAACCCAAAAGATTCACCCAATTTTTTTATTCTAAATTGCAATTATATGCCACTTTAAGTACCAAAGTAAAATTTGTATAAACTTGGCAAAACTTAACTGTTATTCATCAATTTTAAGGAAAAAGAATTTAAACAGAATCATTCACGACAAATTTTAAATTTACAAAACTATTTACTAATTTTTTATGGATTACTAAATATTACTTAAATTTAGAAATAACACGTTTTTAGTTTCCTTCACCTTAAAAGTTGTGCATTTAAAAATTTGATAAGGAAACTTACATTAAACACTGAATTGACATAAAAAAATTTTTATTCCCAACAATTTTAAAATTCTTAATGTAATTTGAGAAGCATTTATTAATTCAAACATAATTTACAATATGCAGACTTTCTTTTTTGTAAAAGTATATATATTCTTAGTAAAATTTATAATTGTCAAACTCAATTGATCAGACTGCAGCAGATTCCAAAATTTTTTCTTATCTTTCACATATGTAATGGATAATATCTTCTATTCCTTTCTTAAATTATTACTGATTTCAAGAAATAAAACAATAAATTCAGATTTATTTATCAATTGAAATTTATATGAATGTAACATTAAAAGTGCATCCAGAAATTTTAGTTCTTTAAAAATTTTTAAAATGTTGTATTCAAGAGCTGTCAATTATCTATAAGATAAAATTGACTTTAGCGTCATAACAAAAGTACTATTTATATTCCAATTCGTTATAGTTTAAAAACTGAAAATTTTTAAGCTACTAAAAATTTCAAATTTGAGAACAAAATTTACAAAACATCTGAAAAATTTGTAAAATTTTAAAAACCTGCTATTTTTATCTTTATATTAAGACAATTGAAACTTGAAATATAAATTCATTACTTTGACTTCACTAAAGAATTTTAATATTAGAATGAAAACTTTATACAAGCTTTTGAAGTGATAAACTTATTCTTCAATCAAACTGTATTCTAATTAAAAAAATATATATATATTTTGAATTATTTAATTTAAATTTAGTTCTTATGAAATTTTTAACTTTTTTTTATTATGAAAATACTTTTAGACACAGTCATTATTAAAAACTAATAATTCAAAAAACATTTCATTTAATTCCTAAGAACATAAAAGAATTTTTTAATCACACATTAAATCAGTAATTACTTGACTCAACCGAAAAAAATGGAGATTCTGCTTATCCTGTTTAAAGAGGGGAAAAAAGTGAAAAACAATAAAAAATTGAAATCATGAAAACCATTAAAAATACCTACTGAAATATAAGGAAATAATTTTAATATTCATTAGAACTTATGAAAAGCCCAAACATTTAAGTGATTTTATTAAATATTATAATGCAGTTTCATAATTAATGCTTCCTCATACTTAATTTGAATCAGTAAATATTATATGGGAGAAACTTTTTAATGTTAGAATTCCTTAGAATCTCCTACAAGTTGAGAAACTATTTTTATGTGATCAATGTAGCCTTTGTATTAAATCCTGCCTCAAGATATCAAAATAAAAATAAGAAACCCTCCTTAGTAGAAACGTACTTTCGGCAAATCATTTTGTCACAGTTATATTTCTGTGCAAGAATTCTAAGACTGGGTTCAATGACACCACCCCTCAAACGAAGAACCAGATGTAATGTAGATTCCTTCTGAATATTGTAGTCAGATAATGTTCTTCCATCTTCTAACTGCTTACCAGCAAAAATCAAACGTTGTTGATCAGGTGGAATGCCTGTAAGGAGAAAACAATACAATAAATTTACTTGTCACCAAAAACTTGTGCTATAACAAGTTAAAAAATAAATATATGTCAACAATTTCCAAGACATAATTGTAAAAATTAGAAATATTTTAGCATGAGAAAATACATTATAATTCAAGAAGCACTGCATGAAAAAATATTATAATTCAAGAATCAATTTCATGGAAATTGTGACTTGATGCTTTAAAAATTGAAAGGACATGGAAGTCATTAAAAGTATAAATCTTATAATACACATATTAGGATTAAGTTTTAAATCTAATAAGAAACATGTTGAAATAATTAAAAACACATGAGAAACGATCCTAGTGAAAGTATTTTCTTTTAAATATCCTTTGAATTATGAGATATATATAAGACTTTAAAAGTTCAACGTGAGGATTATTCTACAACAACTAAGCACTTAGAAAATGATTATAAAAATGCTATTCAACAAGTTCTTGATTTTTTTCACTGCTTAAGATGTTTGGACATTTAGAAATTTATTTCTTGCATCAAAGTTTTCTACAAGTACTAATTAGTTAGGTCACAAATTGGCTTTTTAAACAAGGATACACAATATATAATTAAATAACTTGAATTTATTTGCTTACAAACTTGTTATAAAGTAAATTTTGCAAAAATTAAATTTTGTATATAATACAGATAAAGTCCTACAAATGTATTTTCTCACTCATCAATGATTCAAAAATAAAAGAATCAGAAAATATATATTATTATAACTATTTTCCCATTTTTTTTTTTTTTTTGGCAATAATTTCTATTAAACATAAAAATTTTTAAATTATGACATAGGTTTTTTAATTTCTATAAACTTAGTACTTCAAACATATCAAGAAATTTGTCAACTGAAGTTTTAAACATGGAATTATTTTAGACATTAAGTTAATTCAAAATTTTCCATACACAAGAACCTGTCAGAACTCCGATTTTCACAACAGGTAAAAATTTTCTACTTCTCAAGAAGTATTTCAAATGTAGAATTATGGAATTAATATGCTTAAATAAAATTATGATACATTGATCAGTTGTCTATAAGGTGTTACATTAAATAAATGTGTTTAATCTTAAATTAATTCATTTTAATACTTATAAAAGTTTTTGAAGAATTTTGGCTATGTAACTTTGCTCTTAAAGGAAAAGAAATGGAGTAATCATATAAAAACGTATACTTTTACATAACTCTAGTCTTTTAGTAAACATTAATATGAATGATACAAATGGTGACAAAGCATACCATAATCTTCATACAAATATCTTCACATTAATAAAAAAATTTTTCATTTATCACCTGTATTATATTTAACTTATAAAAAATGTAAAATTTAAACAGAATATGATGCATCACATTGCAACAATGATACAATAAATGTAATTTACAAGGAAAAATCGTCGATAGTTACAACTAAAGTACGGAAAGATCTATCATGTGAATTTTTTAAAAATCTTGTAGATAGCATTTAATAATAAATTTATACTACAATACAAATCACTTTTATAAAAATAAGTAACACATAATCAATTGTAAATGAGAAAGATTCTAGTATACCTTCCTTGTCTTGAATTTTAGCTTTCACATTTTCGATTGTATCAGACTGTTCGACCTCAAGAGTAATGGTCTTACCAGTCAAAGTCTTGACGAAAATCTGCATTTTTTTTTTATCTGAAATTTAAAAAAAAAAAAAACTGTAGGATTACTTATAAGAAAATACTTGATTTTACAAGATTATGATCCAAAAATCAGTTAATTCCCAGTGAACGGTACCCAGTAAGGTACGCATATATACAATTATAATTAATTGTACATAATATTGTATAAAATTATATTATTTGTATAAAATAATATAATTTTATATTATATAATTATATTAATTGTATAAAAATAGCGTACGGTACACTGGGATACAGCCCCTAAATCTAACATTAGGCTTAAATGATAGTTTAAACTCTACTTTACAAACTTTTAAGCAGAAATAATAGATTACAAATAAGTCAAAGATAGTTCAAATTTCTGTAAGAAATAGAAAAAGTTGATAAATAAAATTAATTACCACGTTTAAAACAGCCAATTAATAAACATGCACGTTGTTACGCGTGGATGTTGAAAATTTCCTATCACCACGAAATATTGATGACTGACAGTTAAAAGTTTTGAACCAATCGAATTCTACTTAATTTTCTTATGCGGTTTGGATTTAAAGGATGTTATTTAAATGACGTCAGTAAAAAGATTTTGTTGTTCTTTTGTCAAATTTTTAGCAGTTACTAAGATTAATCAAAAATTTATCTCATCTCTAGTCTAATGTCTTTACAAAATATTTATTTTTTAACATAATACTTTATCATCATAATATATTTTAGAGATCATCCTTAAAATTTTGCTTTGTTGTGTCTCTAATATATTAAAATTTGTTTGAGCAGCACCACCCCAGATTGGAGCAGCATATGTGATATTTGGGCGAAGATAGGCTTTATAAATAATGATATTGTTAGAAAAGGAGAGTTTGGAGTTAAACGCAATTAGGGAATAGAGAAGTGAATTTGCTGCAATGAATTTACTTTTAAATTTTTCAATGTGGAATTTCCACGTTAGTTTTTTATCAAAGAACAGACCAAGATAGTCTACCTTATTTTTCCGCGGAATTTCTATTCCACCCAGCTTGATTTGGGGAGGGTGGGTAATTTTTCTATAGAAGAATACTGTCTGTGATTTATTAACGTTTATTTTGATCTTCCAGAACTTTAACCACTCCTCTATGGCCGTAAGGTGTTCGGTTAGATTTTCATATATGTTAAATAATTTAGAACTCGTTGAGAGAATAGCAGTGTCGTCCGCCAACAGCAAAGCATAGTTTTGGGGTGCTTGGGGATGTCATTAATAAATATGTTGAATAAGAAAGGACCCAGCAGGGATACTTGGGGAACGCCTGCAAGAATAGTTTTATCCTCAAAATAATTGTTGTCTAGCCTTACGGCAAAAGTTCTATTTGATAGTTAATTTTGAATTAATTTGATAAGATGTGATGGGAATTTGTAAGAAATAAGTTTAAAAATCAGCCCATTGTGCCAAACTCTGTCGAATGCTTTTTCTATGTCTATAAAAATACCTTTGGTTGACTTTTTCCTAGTGATACCCTAAGATATTTTCTCGGCTGCTCTTAAAAGTTGGTGAGTTGTCGAAAGCTGTTCCTGAATCCAAATTGATCAGGTATAATAATTTTGTGGCGAGATTCGAATTCATTTAGTTTTACTAGTATGATTTTTTCGGCAACTTTGGCGATGGTTGGCAAGAGGGAAATTGGCCTGTAGCTTTCTGGGTTGTTTTTACACTTTCCCTGTTTGTATATCGGTACGATAACTGCTTTCTTCCACCAGTTTGGGAAATAACCAAGTGACAGGATGTTATTAATAATGGTCGTTAAGAAGCAGATCGCCTTAATTGGGATTTGCTTCATTATTTTGTTAGTCACTTGATCAAGACCCGGGCTTTTTTTGTTTTTCAAGTTTTTAATGATGTCCCCCACCTCTGATGCGAGGATTTCAGGACTAGATTGGGGGAAACTGTTTTGTAAATATGCGGAGACCACATCATCAATCATAATGTCATTGCAAGAGTTAGTAATGTTATTGGGAATAAATTGTTTTTCAAGTGTGCTGGCAATACCTTCTGCTTTTTCTTTACTGGTAACAACGAGTTTGTTGTTACTTATAAGTGGGGGGAAGAGTTCCCTTTTCTTTTTTCTGTTATTAACGACTCTCCAAAAGGACCCGTCCTCCAAATTAAGATTGGTGATGTATTCCTTCCAAGAGTTTTGACTGGGATTAGGGATTTCACTTTGAATTCTCCTTTTAAAGGAGTTAATTTGATTTTTAACAATAGGGAATTTATTTCTATTAAATTGTTTCCTGAGTTTGTTTCTTTCCTTAATCAAATTGATAATCTTGGTTGGGAGACTTGGAATTCGGTTATAAGATTTATTTATTTTATACTCCTGTTAAGTGAGTTTTTAATGATTTCTGTTAAATTAGTAACTTTATTTTCAAGTTCAGTTGAATTTGCTGATGGTTGGAAAAAATTATTAGGAATAGAATTGTTAACTTCATTGCGAAATTTATTCCAGTTGAAGTAGGACTTTAAGTTTTCGTTGTTTTGTGCTTGTGACTGAGTGTAGTAAATAAGAGCCGGGTAGCGGTCAGATGGAAGTTCCTCAATGGTTTCTATTTTTGTTGGAGGTTGGACCCCTTGGAGAGCATTAAGTCAATGAAATGACCGAACGTACGGCCATAGTGGGTTAGGTTGTCAGGTCTGAAAATATCAAGTTCAGAATTTTGAGTTAAGGAGTGGAGTACCCTTCCAGGGGTATTATTGTAAGCACAGGCCCAGCTAGTGTGTTTAGAGTTCAGGTCTCTCGCGAGAATAATTTTATAATTAATTGCTAGCAAATTTTCCAAATCAATAACGATTTTAGATTTAGCTGTGGGGGGAATGTACATGGAGACCAGAGTAATATCTCCACTGTCAGAATAGTGGAGGTTAACGATGGTGGT
This sequence comes from Latrodectus geometricus, assembly GCA_026290005.1. Lineage (NCBI taxonomy): Eukaryota > Metazoa > Arthropoda > Arachnida > Araneae > Theridiidae > Latrodectus > Latrodectus geometricus. Next base: position 26,182 of record JAPDSC010028942.1, on the reverse strand, counting down.
TTCTGTATAATAAAGTTTAGGGGTCGGAAAATGTGAGTGATTAATTTTTGATTTAATCGGGATGGCTGTTCCACCCTTGGCTATTGCATGGTCATTTCTATAAGTGGTGTAGTTTGGGATGTTCAATTTGTTAGATTTTAACAGATGAGTTTCCTGCAGTAAAATGTCATCTGGGTTATTTTTTAACGCAAAGTCTTTAAATTCAGTATATTTTAAAATAATGCCATTAGCATTCCACATCATAAATTTTAGGTTCTTAAATTTATTTATTGACATTTATTATTTTCTGTGATGCTTAATGCTTTCAGTAAGATGTTGAGTTTGTCAGTAGGGTGAGTTGTTTTTTCCAATAGGGGGACTATCTGAAGCAGTGTGGGGTATTCTTTAAATATGATATTAATTTGCTTAATTAATTGGAGTATCGTGTGAAGATTTTCTAGATTCCCAAGTTCATGTATTGTATTGGGGGTGTTTGGCAGTGTGTTGTTGCTGAGTATTTTGTGCCGCCGCTTGGGCAAATGACACATTGGGTCTCCTGAGGTTTTCAGTTTTTGTCAAAATTGGTGTGATATGATGTTTTTTTATTTATGTTACTAAGGTTGCTAGGGCAGCCACCGTAGGATGCAGTATGATTACTGCCACAATTGGCACATTTTGGATGTTCGAGATGTTAGTGGGGGCATTCTTTGGAAGAGTGCTTTACTCCACACGCAGTTGGGCCTTAGGTGGCAGATGGAGGAGTTATGACCAAAGACCTGGCAATTGTAACATTGCACAGGTCTTGTGTTGACTGATAGTAGTTCCCTACTTTGATATACCTCCCCCCCCCCAAATTGGAAATTTGGCGACTTTTTTTCTCGCCAAGCAAAATACCTGTTTCTGGGGCCTTTTTTCTCACCAAGATGGATTCTTGCTAAATACAAATAATTAATACCAAAAAAAAATCTTTAAAACAAAAACTCAAAAAATGGTACAAAATAAAAGAAAATACTAAACATGATTACAGCAAAAACCTAAAAGAACCTGAATTGGCAACACCAAAATAAGAAACAGCAACCCCAAAAATTCCGCAGGAAGTGCCAGATTTGGCGCTTAATTTTTTTTGGGGGGGGGGTGTATATCAAAGTTGTTCCGAGATTCCGATTGGTTTACCATTTTTTGAAATTTAAAAATTCCAACGCACGTTTCAATACGCAACGTGCAATTAATGCACGTTGCATCATTTTTTAATGTTTGACCGACTTTGGTTTATCCTTTTTAGAATTTTGAAAATACTGATGTTGAGTTATTTTTTAATGTTTATTGGAATTTGTAAAATTTTATAAAATGGCTTCGTTAAGAAAAATAAACCTTAAATTTCTGTGCGATTTGAGTAACAATGGAAAAAAAAAAAAAAACAGCGATTGACTGGTGTATGAATGAAGGTTTATTTAGTAATCGGTATAAACGCTCAGTTTGTGTGAAAGATCTTACCAGGAACAACAATTATCTCTGACTACTGGAAGTTGTACGACTATCTTTCGGATATCGGCTATGAACACCTCTGTGTTAACCACTCCAAACTTTTAAAAATCCGGTGTCCAGAGCACACACATACTAACAATATTGAAGGTCAGTAATTAAAAGGGATTTTAGAAAAAAATGTCATCGCTAATCCGGCTCCACAGACAGAATTTTCGATTCATACTTTGCTGAATTTATGTGACGATGGATGTATACAACAGATTCTTCGCAAGATAAATTTAAAGAATATTTAACTATTGTTAAAAATTTTGTGTACCTGAAAGGGCGGATAATGAAGCTAAATAAAGTAATTCAATTTTTTGAAAATTTTTGTTTTGATTCAAAATGCATTTTATTTCGTTTATTAAGTTTGCTTATATTGTCTTCATTGCAATTTCATTATATTTTGCTCACCATATCTGTTAGCACAGTAACCATCGCAAACAGGAATGGCGTCAAAAAAAAAAAAAAAAAAAATCCCCAACTTCACCAAAGGGCACCTTAATGTATAGTTCTACTGCATTTTCAACAGTTCCATATCTTCGAGAAATGAGCGCTATACCAAATATTTTGTAGATGGCGACTCAAAGGGATTCTTGAAAATCAAACAAGCAAAAGTTATGGTGACACAGATGTTGAAAAGTTAGAGTGTGTGGGCCAAGTCCCGAAGAGAATGGGCTCATGATTGAAATCCTTGAAGAATGAATTCACAAGGAAGAAACTCTCAGATGGCAAGGCTGGCTAACTAATGCAGAGATTTTACTTTTGCAAAAGTACTATGGTCTCGCTATCCGTCGCAATGCTAAAACCTCTGTAGATGAAATGGCAAAAGCTGTTTGGGCTATATATTTTCATAAAGTCTCGACAGACAGAAATCCTCAGCATGCTCTATGTCCTACTGGGGAAGAGATTTAGTGTAAATATAATAAGAGTGTGGCTCAAGGAGGAAATTATGTCCATGAGCATTCATTACCGAAATCAGTGCTCTTGGCTATTAAAAAAATCTTCCGTGACCTGTCATCAAAAGAGCTGTTGAAGAATTGCCTCCATGGAGGCACACAAAATTCCAATGAGTCCTTCAACAACTGTGTGTGGGAAAGGATTCCCAAGAACACTTTTGTGGGGAAATAAACTTTAGAACTCGGAGTCATGGATGCAATCATCTGTTTTATTGAAGTGGTTCTTAGCGGAACCTCGTTGATGAAGGAGCTGGGTATTATTCCTGGCAAAAATATGTGTGACTCACTGCGGGAAATCGATCGCATGCGTGTTCGAAAAGCTGAACATCTCATCCAAAAATGAATAAAGATGCAAGATCACTGAAAAGGCAAGAAAAATAAAGAGGGAGGCATCAGAGGAAAATATGGATACAGTTTATGGTCCCGGGAAGTTTTAATTTTTGTTTAAAATAAGAATTTAGTGCATTTTTTTTGTTTCTTTGAGGTTTTCTCAAATTGCATTTTTACAGTACATAGGTACGCTCATACAAAAAAACTAATCCATCAAATCTTCAAAAAATTTTTGTGCTATTGTGTGAACCTTATGTGCATGTAGTAAAATGTTTAAAATTTGCTTTTTTCCAAAAAAAAATTTATGGAAAAAGTGTGTGTAAAAAAGTTTTGAAATCTTTTAACATTTTGCTTTTGTACAAGTTATTATGCATATATTGCAAAATTAATTACTTTGTTTAATTCTTTAAAAATTTTTTTAATAAATGCATGCAAATTTTGTGTGAAATTTGCATCAAGAACTTACTTTTAAAAACACTGTTATGACTGCAATATTTTCAAAAAGTCATAAAAATTAAATTTGTACATGTTTCTACTTAAATTTGATTTTGCTAGAAAGCTTATAAATAGTACTTTCCATAAATGCTATCCTTAATACACACTTCCGTCAGGTACAAAATATCCAAATTTCTCAATGTCGACAGCGTCTTACTTCCCTTAAAAACAATTCCACTTTCCAATGTATATGATTTTGTAAATTTTACCCGGATTCTGTTTAATAAGCTGAACATATTGCACTACCTTTAGTTTCCAATAAACTTTTTTTTTTGGTATGTTCCTTACAAATGTTTTAAGAGCATATGTAAAAAAACATATTATAAAGAATATTTTTTTAAAGATTTCCTTTCATTGAAATTTCAAAATTAAATGTTAAAAGCAGTTTTTTAACCATTATATATTGTGATTAGTATTTGTCAGTATCATTAATTAAATAACTAGCATAATACTGGAAAAATTTTTCAAATGACTTAAACTACACTGTATTGTTTTGGAAAGTACGCAATTTTCCCTCATATTTAAAAATTGTATTTTTTTATTTATATAATTAATAGATTTGAGAAATAACATTATGGTATGTACAATCTGGTGTCAAAAAAAAAAAAAAAAATTGAAGAGACATTTTTTTAGATGTTATATCAGTATTTTTTCACACACATAACACAAGATATACATCAGTTTACTTCAACTTTTTCTTGGGTCTCTAGTTATTGCAATGCCCACGTTTACGTTTTCTGCAGTTAGTTGCCTTTGGATGAAGTCTAGCATAGCATCTGAAATATAAAAAAACTATTATAATTTTAACAATCAAAAATTCAAAACAAAATACATATAGGTGCTTTTATTTTATAAAAAAAACTTTAATCATCTTTTATAAACATTTTTTAGTATACTTATAATGAAAAGAATTCTCTTAATCAGTTTTATTAAATATTTCTGCATTGAGGCATGTTATTATAGAACATGTGTGCTCATACAGAATGAATGAGCATACAGGTTCTATTATAATATCTTTAATAGAACACTAATTATAACAAAATGATAAGTATATTACAAAAAATATTATAATTAAATTGACAACTGAGTAGTTTACAGTAAGTATTTTTAATTTGTATTTATTTAACACAGAGCCTCCTCAGAAAATTATCATTATAATCTTATTCGTTATAAGTTAATTTAGCCATAAACTTAATTTTTTAACGCTTTGTGAAATATTTATTAAAATGATGCTTAGATTTCAATAAGAATTATTTCTCTTACTAATAATTACTCTAAACAGGAAAAAAAATCTTAAAATTGATATCTGCCTCCAGAAATGAGATGTAACATCAATATTTAATAAATTTTAGTTTATAGATAGAAAATACTTCATATTTAAGAATTTAATCTGAATAATCGTTTATTATAATAATATGCTTAAGAATTTTGGTAAAGGCTTACAATTTTGATGTTAAGATGAGAATTTTAGAACTCTTAAATTAACGAATCTTTATCCCTTATGTCTGAATAACTTTTGTTTTTAAAAATTGTTTAGTGACTATCAAGATATTTTATTCTATCTTGATAGATATATTATTACTGTTATTTGATAAAATGTAGAGACTTGATTTACTCAAAAAAGGACTAATATGCTTGATGGTAGAATTGAATTTATATCCTCTTTACACTATTAAATGTTAAAAATATCTGCACTTTGCAAAAGATGTTTAAATTTTTTTTTTAAATAGATAAAAATTTGAAATGTAATTTTCGAATTATTTCCTACATTAGGTTTTACTTTTAGAAATAATTTTTTTCCACAATCATTAATTCTTACTTCTTCAAGGAAATTTAATTAAATAAACAATTTTAGCAAAGCAGGTGTTAAAAATAAGCACAGAGGTTTTATTACTTAACTTGAAAGGAAAAAATACGCAAATAAATTTCTAGCTTTACTAATTCACTAGTAAAATAACTTTTTGATATAGATTTAATAAAAAATAAACTTGTATTAATGTAAGAAATTGCATTAACACAGTCAGTAATTAATTTTTCTAGGAAAGGTAATATAAAATTTAAAAATTGTTTTTAAGGCTTTGAGAGTAATTGAAAAGGAAGAAAGCCCAATTTTCTTGGTAAATGTAAAAAAACCAATTAAATTGGAATAGTATTAGACCCAAAAGATTTACCCAATTTTTTTTATTCTAAACTGTAATTATGTGCCATTTTAAGTACCAAAGTAAAATTTGTATAAACTTTGGAAAAACTTAACTGTTGTTATATTCAACAAATATGAACCACTCACTACAAATTTGGAATTTACTAATTTTTCCAGGATTACTTAATATTTCTTAAATTTGGAAATAACATGTTTTTTAGTTTTCTTCACCTTAAAAGTTAAAAGTTTTACTATCAAATTTTTAAATGCACATTAAAAACTGAAGTGACATAAAAATTTTTTATTTCCAACAATTCTGAAATCGTTAACGTAACTTGTGAAAAGCATTTATTATAATTCAAACATAGTTTACAAAATGCAGACTTTTCTGTTTTGTAAGAATATATGTATTCTTAATAAAATTTATAATTGTCAAACTTTCAATTGATCAAACTGAGCAGATTCTTGAAGTTCTTCAAAATTTTTTTTATCTTTGACAAATTTAATAGATAATATCTACTATTCCTTTCTTAAATTACTGATTTCATGAAATAAAACAATAAATTCAAATTTTTTTATCAATTGAAACTTTATATGAATGTAACATTAAAAGTGCATCCAGAAATTTGAGTTCTTTAAAATTCTTAAAATGTTGTATTCAAGAGCTGTCAATTATCACGAAATAAAATTGACTTACGCATCATAACAAAACTACTACTTATATTCCAAATTCGTAATAGTTTAAAATTTTTTAAGCTACCTCAAGATAATAAAATAAAAATAAGAAACCTTTCTTAGTAAAAACATACTTTCGGCAAATCATTTTGTCACAGTTATATTTCTGTGCAAGAATTCTAAGACTGGGTTCAATGACACCACCCCTCAAATGAAGAACCAGATGTAATGTAGATTCCTTCTAAATATTGTAGTCAGATAATGGTCTTCCATCTTCTAACTGCTTACCAGCAAAAATCAAACGTTGTTCATCAGGTGGAATGCCTGTAAAGAGAAAACAATACTATAAATTTACTCGTCACCAAAAACCTGTAATATAACAAGTTAAAAAATAAATATATATCAACAATTTCCAAGGCATAATTGTAAAAATGAGAAATATTTTAGCAGAGAAAATACATTATAATTCAAGAAGCACTGCATGAGAAAATATTATAATTCAAGAATTAATTTCGTGCAAATTGTGATTTGATGCTTTAAAAATTGAAAGGACATGGAAGTCATTAAAAGTATAAATCTTATAATACACATATTAGGATTAAGTTTTAAATCTAATAAGAAACATGTTGAAATAATGAAAAGCACATGAGAAACGATCCTAGTGAAAGTATTTTCTTTTAAATATACTCTGAATCATGAGATGACAACAAAGCACTTAGAAAATAATAAAAATGCTATTCAACTTTTTAACTTTTTTTACTGCTAAATATGTTTGGACATATATTTCATTTCTTGCATCAAAGTTTTATACAAGTAATATATTACCCAGTTAGGTAACAAATTGGTTTTAAACGAAGATATACAATATATTAATTAAAAAATTTGAATTTCTTTGCTTACAAACTTGTTGTAAAGTAAATTTTGTAAATAATGTAGATAAAAAGTTCTAGAAATTTATTTTCTCACTCATGAATGATTAAAACTAAAGGGGGAATCAGAAACTATAATATATTATTATAACTATTTTCACATTATATTTTTGTGCCAATTGTTTTAAAACATAGAAAAATTTTTAAATTATGACATAAGTTTTTAAATTTGTATAAACTTAGTACTTCAACCATATCAAGAAATTTGTCATCTGAAGTTTCAGAACATGGAAGATTTTGGTTAAATTGCGGGGGAGATCCTCTTTCGACTGCCCGTTTTGTTTACATTCTGCAATATTGCTAATTTTCGCTCTATTCTTGCAAAATAATTACCAAGTGAAGCGATTACAATTACAATCTGTTTGGGGATATTCTGATACGGGTGTACGCGCGGAAATATCGCTAAGACTCTTGCCAAGCATGATTGCCAAGAGCGATGATCATTCAGACATGGTTGCTAGTGACGTTACGAGTGGGATGGTACTTTAAACGTCATAGTCACATGATAGTCTATCCGGGTAAACACATTATAGCTTTTTACACTTTTGGTATTTGCTATGGCGATCGCCACTTGAAGTTTTGGCGTGCATTTTCTGATATAAATTCCATTAATTTTAAATCATTAAAACGTCATAGTCACGTGATAATTTTCAATGTATTTGTAAATTTCTTAAATATTTACTTAATAACTCACATAATAATAATAAATATTCACTTCTTTAACTTTTTAAAGCCCCTATTACATTAGAGTTACCGATATTTCATTTTGAGCAACTCCCATAGACTTAACATTACGTGACGTCACAGCTCGATTTTCGGCAACTCGAGCTCATCGTCTAATGCAGCGTTTCCCAACCTTTTTTGGCCAAGGCACACTTGTCGCGGGGAAAAAAATCACGAGGCACACCACCATTAGAAAATGTTAAAAAATTAATGTGCCTAATTGTCTATAACTCTCTAACTATATTGACTATAATAAAGTAATTCTCTTGAATAGGAATCAAATAAGCACAAAGAAAGTATTTTATAATTACTTTATTATGAAATATTAAGTAAATAGAATAGTGAAAAATTATAAAATACTTTCAGTGCGAAACCTGGGCCTGTATGGCTGAACACAAAGCTGATATTCTGGCTGGAATCGAAGAAAGACACACACGTCACTCTTTGTCAACAGTTCTCAGTCTCTCTCTGCATTTGGTTTTCATAGCAATCATGCTTGAAAAGCTAATCTCACACAGATATGTAGTGGAAAAAGGGAGCAATGTCAAAATGGCTTTGTTTGCTAGAAGGGGGAACTCCTTGGCAGTATTCAACCAAAAACTGTCCAAAGGTAGATCAGCAAATCTTAGCTTGCAACCACGATTTTGTCTCAGTTTAATTAGTTCCTCCTGCTCCTGTAAAGTCATTTCCTTTCCAACAACTGATGCTGAGCTATAAGGGTCCCTAACACAGTCAAGGCATTCAGTGGAGACTGAAGAGAAATAAAACAACTTCTCCTAAACTTCTCAACTCTGACAACTTCTCCTCAAGAGTTTTTAAATGCTTAACTATTATCTCACACAAGGCTGCAGTGTGAACACCTTGCCATTGCATGGTGAGTGTGAACATTTCAAGATTGCCATTTTCCACGTAAGCAGGTTTTCATTTCGGCCTTGCATTCGGGTGTTCAATTCATTCAGATGATGAAATATATCTGCCAGGTATACCAGCCTTGCACACCACTCATCACTTGCAAGCTGCTTTGCGTAATCTGACCCCTCATTTGTCAGAAACACTTTAAGTTCCTCCCGCAGCTCATACACACGAACCAAGACCTTACCACGCGACAACCACCGGACCTCCGTATGAAACAGCAAGGTTTTATGCTTTGCTCCCATCTCCTCACACAAAGCTGCAAATATGCGACTTTTCATGGGTCGTGACTTTACAATGTTTACCATGCGCACAACATCATCCAACATATGAACTAAGGCTGATGGTAAAGTCTTGGCTACGAGGGCCTCGCGGTGTAAAAAACAATGCGTAATAATCACATCTGAATTTCTTTCCTGCACTCTGCTTACAAAGTCTTTGGTGCGCCCGACAATGGCTGCAGCTCCATCGGTGCAGACACTTGTGCAGTTTTCCCACTTAAGTTCTCTTTGTTCAAGGTATTCTGATGTGACCCGAAAAATTTCTTCTCCTGTTGTTTTTTCTGGCAATACCATGCATTCTCTAATTGCATCACCAAGTTTCCTCTAATTGCATCACCATCAACAAAACGCACATTAGCTAAGAGTTGAGCATGTCCACTGATATCAATAGACTCGTCAAGTTGCAATGCAAATTTCTCACTGATACGGATCTTTTCCAAAACCACATTTTCGATGTCTGCAGACATGTCATTAATACGTCTGGAAATTGTGTTGTTTGAGAGAGGGACTTTGGCTATTTCCTTTGCTGCTTCAGGTCCGAGCATCTCCTCTACAATAGCTTTGCAGGCAGGAAATATTAATGTCTCTGCCACAGTGAGCGACTTTTTTGTCTTGGCTATAAGTTCAGCAACTTGATAGCTAGCTTTAAAAGCTCTTTCATTTACCTTTGTTACTTTTCTCATAAAAGTTGCCTGTTTCTCCATGTTGAAAAGTTGTCATCAGAAGGAGCAATTATTCTTATTTTCAGTGTTGTGAAGAAACAGTAATAAAAACTTAATCCAGAAATTATTCAATGAGTAGTTCAGATACAGTTAAATAAGTTTTAAAAACTCAGATTTTTTAAATAGCCTTGCTTAACTTTGTGTAGTGGGATTACTTTATAACAAAACAATTCCGGAATATTAAGTAACATTTTTCGAAAGTTAAAAGAAAATTCGACTTTCTTCATTTTTATGTATAGTATAATTTTAAAACCTATGAATTATTACATACTCCTTGTTTGCTCATGTGTCATTTTTTTTATTTATTGCTAATTTTAATATTAGTAAAATATCTTTTTTAATTTTTCACCAAATGGTATTAAATAGAACTAGTTAAATGTTTTTTTTTTTTTTTTAAGCATAATCAAATAAATATATTTTATACGATAACAACACTATGAAATAAATAATTCTAATGATCAAATGCAGTTTATAATTTGTATAAATGATAATTCTTTTCAGCCTTATTTGATATTTTAATAAATTTATAAGGTATATTTTAGTTTGATTTTTGCTTAGAAAAAAATCAGTTTATAATTTAATCATATTCTAGTCGATTCTCTACTACTAAAATAGGATAAAACTCCCTCCAACATTTCATTCAGAAAATGTAGTTTTAAATGATGAAAATGATTAAGTTTTACCTAAATTTATGACATATGAGTGAAGTTCAGTTAAATACTTTTTTTTGTATTTAAGAGACTTTTATGAGAATGCCTAGATTTCTCTTTGACATTGAACAAGATTTTTCTGATGGAAAATTAAATATTTTGCAAGGAATTTTTCATGATAAATTTTATATAATTGTCACATTAGGTATCTTAGCCTCTTTGATTAAATGTTTAATATTTAAAATTGGAAATATTCATTTCAGTAGAGAAATAAAGTAAATTTTCAGCTGGTCAGAAACTGTTGGCAACACATAGCATCAAAATAAATCCGATAAAAGTTAATTATTTCTATTTAAAACTAATATTTTTTGTTATAATGTTGAACTAATTATAAAATAATTTTGATTATAAATGACTAAATGGACCTTAATATTTAAAATTTATTTCAGTTATTAGAAAAAATAAATCTAGTATAAAAAGTATATTACATTTTAACTAAATAATACAAAGACCATAAATTTTAAAATGGCTGATAATGAATTCTTAATTCATCCAGAATTGAAAAAAGTGTAGCATGATTGTTAGTTGGTTATCTGAATATTCTTAAAAGATGAAATTCAATTCACTCTTGAGGAAAGGACTTGAAATAAACAATTGGGTTAATTCCCAGTGAACGGTACGCTCCTTGTAAGGTACGGATATATACAACGGTACGCATATATACAATTATAGTTAATTGTGCATAATATTGTATAAAATTATATGGTGAAAATGCGCTTTAGGTCCCCTACTCTGCCAACTTGGCGAAAGTGTGCTGTGGTTCCCGTTCTTGGCGGGTTTTTAAAAACGCTGTTGCCATGGCGATAATGGAATACGATTTTTAACTAATCAGCAACCAATGAAAATGACCGATTTTTCAAACTGAAACTAATTAACGACCAATGAAAATGCTAAAAGAAAAAAACCAATTAATGAGCATGCGCGAAAAAACGCAAATAATTTCCTACGGAGGTTGCCATAAAGAGCTCATTGGATATAAAAACGTCCGGTTCACCACGCTTGATGCATTTATAGCCAAGTTGGCAGAGTAGGGGACCTAAAGCGCAGATTAACGAATTATATTATTTGTATAAATAATATAATTTTATATTATATAATTATATTAATTGTATATTGTATAATTATATTAAATATATAAAAATAGCGTACCGTACACTGGGATACAGCCAACAATTGTTTCGCAGAAAAATTATAACTATAAAAAATTTTTAAATTTAAAAATTACTTTTGTAGAGAAAATATTTCTCATTTTAATAAGACTAAATATGTGTTGCAAAAGTGTTCCACCTCTTATTTTATATTCTTGCACTTAAATTAATAGAATTGATTATGTTTTGATTTCACTACATTTCTAAAACATTCAGAATAAAATGATGGTTCAGTTTTTCTGACAATTTTGCACGAAATGTGAATTCTTTTTTAATTCAGGCAATTTTGTCTTTTCAATCATAAAATAAAAACGCTGCGTAGTTTTAGAGTAGTATGGCAATTACTTAGTTTTATTTTTTGTAATTTCTGAAAGTTTATTGCATAATTCTTTCCATTCCATTTCTGTAATACTTTTACATAGAAAAATAATAAGGAAAGATAAATATATTATAGAAATATTGCATATACATTTAAATATTTCTATATCAAATTATTCTTTTGTGTTTATCAGAGTACTAAGTAGACTTCATTAAACCTTTGATAAATATTTTATGATGTAGCCATTTTATAAATTTAAGTTTATTCTTACATTTTTATTTTATACTTAGGGAAGAAAACTCTCTCGCACTGAAGTCTATCTTACTTGCTCTGTGATTCCTTATAAGAAGCCCTGTTTTCACATATAAACTACGATAATTGGAAACTGAAAAAAATAAATTCTAAATGAAAAGTAAAAAGGGTTAATCTGCGCTTTAGGTCCCCTACTTCGCCAACTCATAAATTTGATGCGGTTTCTCGCGCATGCTCATTAATTACTCGTTTGTTTTAGCCTTTTCATTGGTCACTAATTAAATTTCACTTTGAAATAGAGGTAGAATTTTCGCCATGGCATCGGTGTTTTTGAAAACGTGCCAAGTAGGGGACCTAAAGAGCATTTTCACCGTAAAAAGATATCAATTACGTATTTCTGGTTTTCCTCTATCAATTCTAATTAATAAAAAATTTCCTCTCCGTTTTTAAATCACTCTTGAATTGAAATTTATCTTGTAAAGATAAATAGATTGCGATAAAACCGGAGTTGTCCACATTTTAGACAAAAGAAGAAACTGTTCTGAGAGATTTCACTTTATTTTATTGAATTCACTAGTAAGCAATTTTCTTTGAAGTTTGCTTTCAAGATTACAAAAACTACTTTTGGATATTGGGATCGTCGAGGTCTTGCAAAACCTATTCGATATTTACTTCACTTCAAAAATGTGCCGTTCGAGGTCTCAAGATATCAGTACGACAGTGATTCTTAGGAGACAGAAAATTTTACTCTGAACTTAGATTTTCCAAATTACCTTATTACATTGATGGAAATGTAAGACTGACACATTTCACAACGATTTTAAGGTATTTAGCTGGGAAATATGACTTAGGGGGCGAAACTGGTGAAGAAAAGTTACGAGTATCACTGGCTTAACAACAGATTATTGATTTCCGACAAAGATTTTTCCATCTCTGTGTGGATAAGAACTTTGAAAATCTTAAAAATGCATTTCTGAAACAACTATCTGAACAATTAAAATTACTTGCAAACTTCCTTGGGCAGAGAAAATTCTTTGCTGGAGATCAGGTGACTTACGTGGATTTCATGGTTTATGATGCAATTGATTTCCAATTGTTTATCTATCAAAGAAATGTCTTGACAGTTTTCCGACCTAGAAGAATTATCAGAATAGAATATGGAACATGTTATTAGATTACTTGAATTCAGCGACTTATTGGAAATGGCCAATTATAAGGCCAATAAATACTTGGGGAGGTAAAGGAGAAGCATCGAATTAAAATAATGCAATTAAGCTAAGTAATGTGAATCTGCAACATATGATGGTATTTTTAATCTTAACACATTCTAAATCTTAATTATTGTTTTAATTTTCTTCAAATTGTTGCCATACAATATGTTTACTCTTTTACAATATTATATACATGATTTATAAATATTTATGAATTTTAAAAATATGTATATGATGTACAACATATTTTGCAATTTTTAAAATGTTTAAAAGTTTTAAAAATTCATTTTATTTTAATGCTTTAAAGTTTTTTTATTCATGATATAATAATTTATTAATTATATAATTAAATATTCGGTGTTATTAATATGAAATGTATGTTAAATGTTTACTATGTGTAGACTGTTTGTTACAAATGGCTGGAAATTTGATTATTTTCTGATTGTGTGTGTGGGGGGGGGGGAAGTTAATCTCCATTTTTAAAAGTGTATCCTAACTGTAAATTTTATCGTATTCCTATTATTGATAATATTGTAGAATAAGTTTTTCAAAAATTATTACGATGCATTGTTTAATAGGCAATTCTTAAATTTAATAATGAAAAATAGTATTTCTGACATAAGCAGAAACTTTTTGAAAATCTGGATTTCTCTTTCATTGTTTTCCAAGAATGCTTTAATTTTTCTGACATTTAAAATTAATTTAACAGTTCCTTAACCATAGCAATCTCTAGGTTGCTTTCCTTTTTTAATGAGTCGGACAGTATTAAGTTATTTTAAATAGATAAAGTATATCTAAGTCATACATTTTTACATGCATACTTAAGTATATATATATGAATATAATGTGTGTGTGTGTAGGTATATAATTTTTTTTACAGAATTTAGTTGTTTTATACGAGATTTTTTACAAACAGAAAGACTTATATTAGAAAAAAAAATTGTATTCTTAAACGTGGTAATTTTTAGTACCATTTTTTGCCAATAATAAAATTGATCCTTTTTTTTTTTTTTTGTAAAGAATATTAAATACAAGAATATATTCTATCAGGAAAGAAGGATCATTACATTCATGATATGATTTTATGGTATTTTTATTCATAATAAATTATAGAGCTTAAAATTATTTATCACATTGTTACACTTTTAAGGATTTCTTATATGAATAAATATAAAAAAAACGAAAAATAATGCGCATTTCAAAATTAAAATTAAATATTACTAATTTTGTTATTGAAAGATATGTATTGTATTCTATTTGCTGAAAAATTTGTGAAATCCTTTTAAATGGTGATATGTATTTGTTTCTTATATATATATATATATATGTAACCTGCGAGATTTAAGGGAAAGTTAACATTTGTTTTTAGTATCTGGCTACTTTACGATAATAAATAAAATATTAGTTTGGGGAAGAAGAAATCCATTATAATGGATTTCTTTTTCACGTAAAAATATATTTTTACGTGAACTTTATGTGTAACTTCTTTTGGATTCACTTTGTAAAAAGGTTTAAAACAGCTTTCATGTAGATTTTTAGGTCTTGCGCGTTACGATTGCTGACATGCGGTTAACTTCGATCATTTTTGATGTTTTATAGACATTTTTGACGATGCTGTATTCACATGCGAGGTGCATCTCTATCATCAAAAATACCCGAACGGAATCGACGAAACAAAAATTGTACGTAACTGGTTGTTACAGTCTTATATAGGACGATAAACACCTTTCACAATTTTAGCCACCCGGCTATCTTTTTCGTCGTTACAAGAGAAAAACGAAAATGTATCGAATTTTCTGTTTGTTGTCTTCCATTTTTAAAACCTTGTACTCGTAACTGAAATAATCAAACAAAAAACCGCAAGAGGATATTTTAATGTCAAATGTCACCTTTCCAACGAGCATAAATCTGAAATTGTTTGATAGATACCTCACGAGATATCGATCACTACAGACGTCTACCGAAAAAATAATGGATTACTTTTCCCCCAACCTAATATGTGTGAGATTACATTGATTTCTTAGCGATAAATTTCTTAGTTACAGTATAACATAAAAAGGTCAAAGAAAGTTAACAGTAAATTTACTTATCTTTCTCAATAACAGACATTTATATTTTACTTAAAAATAGTTAAAAATATTTTTAAAACTTATTTGCATCATTACACGTTGCATGTAAATCGAAAATCGTTCTACCACAGATCAAAAACTAAGGAATTTAATTTAATATTTTTAAAAAAATATTGTTTAGGAATATAAAATCTTCTACGTCAGAATTGACTTTTTTAAATCTAAATTAATGATTTTGAAGAAACAGTTTCAATTGAGAAATAAATGAGACTGACTTGAATTTATTTCTAAGTTCCTGTAAAAAATTATAACCTTTGCAACGCTATATTTACTCTAAATATATCACATCAAATTGAAAAAAAAAATTGTATATTCTGGAATAAATTTCAACTATTTTTAGATATTTCAAAATAAGTTTATTTCAGTAGAAGTAACTTCGAACGATGTTTAACGGATCTGAATATACTACTTATTTTTATAGAATAATCACATACCAAACACAGTTTCTATCTTTTCCTAATGATGAATTATTGAAATTTAAAATCAAAATAAAAAAATGTACGCTTAAAAAACAGTTCCTCCCTTTTTCAAATAGCGTACTTTATGATCCTAGAGTAATTTCTCAAGTTATTCGAACTTAAAATTTCGTTTTCAATCTGTGCAGCTTTTCGAAGAAATTTCACATGAAGGTATTTCAACTCAAATTTCTTTAATATCTAGTTATGCACTTACATAAGAATAAATTGACATTTTACGAGTTGGGCTCTTTTTCGACATAAGAAGCGTGGTATATATATATTGTTTGAACAGTATCCATGTGTAGAAGTTTTTAGTAACGTTTATACATAAATAATTTAATTTTTAAATAATTTACTTTTCGAATAAATTTGCATATTTCTTGCTTTAGTTAATAAGCCAATAAATACATGCAACCAAACTTAATATTTTTAAACAAAATGTTTGTAGCCTCTAAAATATTGAACTTATTCTAGAATAAAATAATGTATACATAAACGTTATTTTTAATTTCATCGCAACATTTTAAGAAGATAAAAAGTCAGTGAATCAAAAAGATTACTTTTCAAAAATTTATTTTTCTATTGAAACTGAAATCTTTGTTTATTAAGTTTATTTTTCGTAGCAAATACTGCGAAAATACAAAATTAAATGTGAAAATCTCCTACATATCAGTCTGATTTATTATCGAAGCAGAATATTAAAATTTTAATTCATAAACTTTTTGATCAAAATTTCAACTAATTATAAAGTTATTCATTTTGTAACTCAACCTTTTGAATTTTTCCAATAAAAAAACAAGTTGGCAACTTCTTTCGTAATTCTTATATGTAAATAAATATTTTCACTCTTGGCAAGTCAAGAAATAGAAAAACAAATCACGCATTAAAGTTTGCAATCGGGCGTTTAATTATTAATACTTTTGTTCTTGATAATCTAATGTCAGTTTGCAAATGATAATCTGCAACCATCCTTAATAACAAATTTCAGTCCAATCTTTTATATAAATGTGTTTGATAACATCAGCTGTTCTTAAAGTTTCTAATTTACTTGCAAAGGTTCAAATTTTCGTCAAAGAAATTTGATCTCATTATATTCAATCCAAAAATTTCTCTGGGGTTTCTTGTTTTATGAGTATCACAACGTAAGCTGTCCAATAAACAACTTCAAATGCATGAAAAAGAATATTTGTATTAGTCTGTATTTGTATTATTAGTGTATTAATTTTATGATCATGTTTAATAGTTTTCACAAAATTTTTTAATAACTATGCTAACAAGATAAATTTTTAAAATTTTTTCCTAAAATATATGAAAATGCACTTCCCATGTATAAAAGTGACAACTTTCTTATTTTAGAAAATCAAAATTTTATAGTCTTCGTGGGATACCCTCTTTATAAAGTTTGACATTAAACGATGAAAGAAACTGGTTTTCTTTTTTCTTTTTTTTTTTTTAAACAAAATTGCATTTAATTTAAATAAAATATGAAAATGCGGCATTTAAATCCGATCTCTCAAGAAACGAGCACTTTGATTAACTGGTATCTACAAAATGCTTACGTTTAGTTAACATGATACAATGGCAAGTTTTGAATCGGTTTGTATGTTTGTCGCTCAACGGTCACTTTTTGCTCAGGAAAGATAATTAGACCAAAACCTCTGACTTAAAGTAGAGCTTCCGAATCACTTCAAACATGAAAACACAAAATCAGTCAAGAATCAACTAAAGCTTTTCAGTGGAGAGCTTATTTTCATCATTAACAAATTATAATGTTGAAGCAAACTATTGTCAACTCAGCACAACGGAAAGTTTTCCTATATAAAACATTTCAGTATAAATTAAAAGCTTGGGATAGCGAGATTTTAGAAAAGGTGTTCCATTATTAAACTTTCTTATTTTGAATCAATTTTCAAAGTCAATTTGTCTTCTGAATTAGAAGATTCAGGATTGATAAATTTTCCCCAAAATGTATATTTTTAAATTTATGAATTATTGTTACACAACTTTTTTTTTTAACGTTGTTTTAATAAAGCATTAAAAATAATTTTAGAAAAATAACAAGGAAACTAAGTTTTATATTTATTACTGAAATAGTCACTTATGACAAAGATACCAAATAAAAGATGGATTAATATGTAAAAACTGTAATTTAGTCTAAGGTAATAAGTTCTTCGGGTAAGATTGTTCTCAGCTTTTTTGTTTCGGTAATTCCAGAAAACTAAAATATTAATCAAAACGCTAAACAGGAAATATACAAATTCCATAACTAAACACTAAGATAATTATACTTTAAAATTTTTAGCGAATTAATTTAAGCACTGAAATTTAAGTCTTCAAGGAGGAAGCAAGTGATTTTGTTTATTATGCCTTAAAATTATAATTAATCATTATGTAAAGCATCAAAAAACAACAGTAACATGTAAAACCAGTTCCACTTAAGTCAAATCAAGAAATAAAATACATATTTCAGAATATTTATATAACATTCATACATATTAAATTGTTAACAATCAAAGCTTCAGAAAATATTAATGTTATAATTTTTTATAAATTGATCATAATGAGAATTATCTGCAAGCAAATGATGAATATGGATTTTATGAAACTAGTTTCTAGAACTTTTATCGAGCATAATACACAAAGAATATTCTTTTCCGTCACACAAAGTTATATATTTCACGGATCAATGTCTTCTAAAAAAGATTTTCATGAAGATAAAATATTAGTGATATTTAGATCACTTATCTGCAGTAAGATTTCCAAATTCATATTTGCAATAGTTCAAATTAATGAATTTTGAAGTTAATTGAAATTAAGATTAAAAATTGATATTTATTCCGTAGAAAATTAAGGACGTCCACGATTTAAAAGAATAATTTAGAGAAGATTAAAATATATATCTTAAAAATGGTTCATATGAGTCAATTTAAAACATTTGAAATAGAAGAGTTTAAGAAACTCAAATATTTGAATTAAAAATTAATTTCAACCATTTCCTGTTAAATTTCGAAGTTTGGTTTCGAAATTAATGTTAAGAAACCTTATAAATGTTATCGTCTGGTGTACCAGAAGATTAGTCGGAGGTCTCAGAACTACAAGCTTCTCTTTCCGAACTTTCCTCTTTGGTTTCCACTTTCTTTACCGATGTTTGTCTGCTTACGATATTTGGTTTTTGAGTGCCTGCTTCCTTCTCTACTACTGTTTGTGTACAGACTTTCTCCGCTGCTTGTAAACGTTTGGCTATACTCCTTTTGTTCTTTCTTTTCCTGGCTTTCTTTCTTTGATCCCTTTTCTGGGTATTATCACTGCTTGTTTCTTCTTTTAACATTTCTACCTTCATTTCCATTTCTTTATTACTTGCTTCTGAATCTTCAATCTTAGTTTTTCTGCTTAAGGATTTCTTTCTTTGTCCCTTTTCTTGTGTGCCTTCACTACTTGGTCCTATACTCTCTACTCTTGTTCCATCCTGATAGCTTCCCGCTGCTTTTGTTACTTCCTTATCTTCTAAGCATTCCGTCTCGTTTTGACTATTTTCGATCTCTTTCAAAGCTTTCTTTCTTTGATCTTTTTCGCGTGTACCTTCACTATTTGATCTTAGACTCTCTGCTTGTGTTCTTTTCAGATTAGTTTTCATTGCTTCTGTTTCTTGCTTATACGTTTCTAAATTTTTAATCTCACTTTCCACTACCTCCATTGCTTCTAAATTTTCGATCTCACTTTCCACTACCTCCATTGCTTCTAAATTTTCGATCTCACTTACCACTACTTCCATTGCTTCTGAACTTTCGATCTCACTTTCCACTACTTCCATTGCTTCTAAACTTTCGATCTCACTTTCCACTATTTCCATCTCTGGACTTCTGAACTTAATAGAAGTTTCTCCTTCCTCTGTTTCCTGTGAACTTGAGGGTTTCTTCTTCCTTTGCTTTTTTCCTTTACACGCGTTCTCGTGTTTGACGTAAGGACCCACAATCATGAAACCTTTCCCACACTTTCTGCATATCATTTTGTAATTATGAATTTTCTTGTGTTTCCTCAGATTGCCCCGTTGTGTGAATAACTTATTACACTCCTCACACTTGTAGAGTCGGTTTCGAGTGTGAAAGTTAAGGTGTTCTCTGTAGCTACTTCTGTGGCAAAATTTCTTTTCACAGTATAGACACACGTAAGGCTTCTCTTTCGCATGAACATTTTTGTGTTGAGTGAGGTTGCCTTTTACCTTAAATTTGCGATAACAAACTTCACACTCGAAGGGCTTCTCTTCAGTGTGTGTGCTTAGGTGTCTTTTTAATGTGCTTTTCTGGGTAAATGCCTTATTACATTTTTCACACTTGTAAGGACGTTCATTGCTGTGAATCCTACGATGGATAATAAGACCTCTAGCATTCTTGAATGCTTTGTCACATTCTGGACACTTGAAAGGCCTCTCAGCAGAGTGAGTTTTCCGATGACCCCAAAGAGATTTCTTGGTCGCACATATTTTTGGACATTTATCACAAGAAAATTTCTTTTCATCGCCTCGAGTACTTCCTTCCATTTCCAGTACTTATTTTACAGATCAAAACAAATGCCTAACCAAAATATTCATTGAGAGTATTAAGTAATTTCATTTGGAGAAAAGAATCAGGAAGATCATCTATTTAAAAGCAACACAAACATTCAAACTGATTTTATAGAATTAACTTCTCATCGATCATACGTCATATTCATTAATTTACATGATACATTCTTCCATTTTGCAATTGTGTTTTAGGAGCTGCCCATGTGGTATAGCATTTATTGTCAGCTTTCTCATTGAACTTTTTTCCAAGAATGTTTAAACTATTATTTCCATATAAATTTTGGGATGTAATAATACATTACCAATATAATAGCTCATTGTGTAATTTCTAAAAATAACAGTTATCAAAATACTTTATAATTTGAACTGCATATTTGTATCGTATAAAATGTGCACTATGTAACGTCGTTCATAATCTAAAGAAATAGTATAGTATTAATTTGAAGATTACTATTATTTTGGATAGTAGTCATCTGGCAAGTTCATGACCAGAATTCACCAAAAAGGAAATAATAAAGCATGTAAGTTTAACTTGCTTAGATAGTCAAGACCAGAGAACACTAATAAGGAAATAATAAGGTGGCAAGTTCGACTTGCCAAGGTCATCTAAACTTGAGAGTCACTGGATTAATCAAAACTCTTTTTTTTTTTTCTCCCAATTGTAAGAATATCTACCCACGAAAGACTTCAAACATTCTTTTTCATTAATTTTACTTGATTAAAAGTAACTCAGCTAACGGGATATAAACATTTTTTCTCTTTAATTAACAAGTTTGGATTCTGATCGATATAGTACATTTTACAAATTGCTCTTTGTGTGATTCCAGTATTCACTAGATTAGAACATGATGATGTATTGACATTAACGAGATTGGGGATACGTTATTAAATTCAACATCTTTTCCCAATAAAACTTTTCAAACTCGCAAAAAAAAAAAAAAAAAAAAAAAAAAAAATCGTATTACAAATAATATCAACTTGTTCTTCAGTTCAGCAGTTGGAATTCTTCAGGAAAAATTCTGGTAAATTAGGGTTCATTGTAAACAATATGTGGACTTATTTGAAAAAATGACAATTACATGGCATTCGAATTATGAATTATGTGTGTGTGTGTGTATTCCATGGATTGAGGTAAAAACATTTTATTACGAAAACAGAAAGACATCATTTTTCCATGCTGTAGTGCTTTGCTTGAGGGAGTTCTGACACATATGTGGTTTTGTATATATACCATCGATGAATTTACTGTAAAGCTGTTTGTAAATAATTGGTTTGTAAATTTAAAAGAAATCAAAATTTGCAGTAAAACTCGTGAACCTTCCATAAAGTGGGTTATCAACTTTTTAATTATTTTGCATACTTTTGGCCAACTGTGTGCTAATGCACCTCTAAATTTAAATAATTTTGAAAACTTTTTTATTTTATTTACAGAGCTTGAAATTTTTTATCTTTTTTATAAGAACAAATGATTAATTTCAAGTGGAATATGTATTTTAAAAACTCACATTTGTCAATAACTGTTTCAAGTACAAAATAATAATAGTAATAATGCAATGTTTTTTAATAAGGCGATTGAACTTGCAAAAGAATGACTAATGTTCTTCCTTCAGTTAACAATGGCTGGAATCGATTCTCACCTGAGCCACGGAGATGTATGTGTGAGAGAGATTGTTTAAAATCTATTTAAAATTGCAAATCTAAATAAAAGTAATCTTCTGGAGGAAAAAGCGATCGTCAAGCGACAATCAAACTAGACTAGATTATATAAATTGAATTAATTTTTATGTTTAACAGTTTTTCAATTCAGGTTTTTTTAATCATTAACCATCTACATTTAGTATTCCATAAATCTGTAATCCTTGTTCCCTAATTACTGTAAAATGCTTCTTTTTTATTCAGAAATTTGAATCAGTTTTATGAAAGTGATAAAACAGTTAACATAAAACATTAACAGATTATTAACAGAATTTCATTTTATTTTAAACATTCCAAACATTAGTTCTCCAGCCATTTGTTCACACCTCCAATACTTCCTGAAAATGTTCACATACTGAGAAATTACGGTACAATTATTCAAATGTTAAAAAATCATTGGTTGAGTAGAGTCACAGAAAACACAATTTGGGGATTACACCATTCTAATTCTGTAGAGATGGTTCTGCAAGCAGTCACATCCAGTCTCCGTCTTCTAAACAGAATCAGCACAGTCTTGTCTTTCTTGGAAGATTGGGAAGAGTCCTCTACTCTTCCAGAATATTCCACTATTTATCTCATGTGTGTTGAATCATGCTTTGTTTATAAGAGTTTTTCTAACAGTCAGGTTAATAAATAATTTAGCCGAGTGTGAAAAGCAAATGAATGATTTTTATGTTGTTCTATCATAGCTTCCTTCTTAGCCAGTTACATCAGCTTTTCATTGCCCTTAATTCCAGAATGGGCAGGAATTTGAAAGAATAATAAAAACTAATTTACTAAAGTTGAAAAAATATACACCGGAAAATAATGTTCTGATGTTTTATCAAAACTTTCTGATAGATGAGAAAACTGAAGATATTGTAAATAATTAAAAAATAAATTTTTTGGAAATGAAGCATCTGTAATACTTTTCTTAAAATCAATTATTATTTATTCTGAGTACCATTAACGTCGGAATTTATAAAAAAAGGATTCGTAAGATTGTGATGGAGAACTGTACTAAATAAATTGAAATTGGGAAACCATAAACTTAAGACGAAATACAGAAGCACAAAGGAAATGCTTACTTAGTTTTTTATCCCATTCCCATTAATAATATTACATTACAGTGTATCATTTTTAATAATAGAAATATAATAGAAGATGAGTATTATTTATCATCAACAAAAGCAATCACGCTCTAACTTTTTTTTAGAAAATTAGTATAACACACTGTAACAAGTAAAATACCTGAATGCAGAATCCAGTCGCCCGCCGATGGCTAGTGGTTAGAGTTTCTCAATCCTAAGCTCTTAGTCCAAAGTTCGAATCAGGGTTCTGGCATGGATGTTCTTTTCTCTCTGTTTCCTTGTCCTTCCCTTTGAGATGATAAAGGAATGTGGTCTACATTATAGACGGGTTTGTGGTGATGGTGTATGTGGGTGAGGCCTTCCCTTTGAGATGATAAAGGAATGTGGTCTACATTATAGACGGGTTTGTGGTGATGGTGTAAATGACAAGCGAATTCTCTAAAAACCATAGATGAACGAATTTGCCTTGAGTTCACCGCCGAATTAATGGGAGGAAACTATGACGTAAATGTTAGACGTCATTGATCTGTTCAACCAATGAAACTTTATTATTTACATTGTATTGAATTCTTGTTTTGAATGTGATCGTGGAGGCTAATTCTGTAACTTATACTATAATTAATATAAATTGTTTAATAAAGTATGTAATTGTGAGAAAAATTTTGGTTAGAATATACATTAGGGTGCCCCTTTGATTCTCGCCAAGTTGTGATCACGATTGATCGCCAAGTTAGGCGAAACCGAATAGTATTCTGATTGGTTTAGATCCAGTAGAGGCTCTGATTGGTTTATCATTTTTTGAAATTTAAAAATCCAACGCACGTTGCACAACGCTTTTTTAGCGGAATTATTTATTTTATAGGCTTTTGAATTTGATATTTCTTCATTTAAAATTTATGAGAATAATATTTTACAATAAATGCATAATTATTTGAGGCTTTATCAACAATAACAATTATAAATTGTTTTCGATGATTTTTTAAAGACTTTTTATTGATTCCTTTAAATTTAAAAAATTTTAGCATATTTCTAATTTATAACAAAAATAATATTGTGAAAAATATTTTGCATTTTATAATATATTTCTAATTTGCTTTATACATTACAATATACATAATGTTAGAGATTACTCTTATTATTTATTATATAAAATATATTATCTAATTGTGAAAAGAAGCAAAGGAAGTGCATTTATACTTTAGTTTTCTCTTTTATTTACAAATGTAGTTAAATGCTAGTGTAATAAAGAATTAAGTAACGGAAAACAGCAAATACCAGAACGCCATGAAAATAATAAAGTAGAAAATTATATACAATCACATTTCCTGATATCATCTAGATCAGTGGCCGACCACTGATACAGTACCTACATTACAATAATAATAGTTTACTAGTTTAAAAAATAATGTAATCTTTGAGGAAAAATACAACAAATTGGCAACTATGTACCTAATCGCGTTTCATAAATTGCCGTACCACCAGCGTTGCCAGTCTGTTATAATTATAATATATCTATTATTATTCAGCAGTCCTTTTACGTTGTCACGTTACTCACCAAATCTTTTACTATTTTGAGTTTTTATGAAATTTACAAAATTACCCTTTACCTAAATTTAAAAAAAAAAAAAAAAAAAAAAAAAAAAAAAAAAAAAAAAAAAAAAAACTGCCGGTACCTCGGCACTCTTTTTTACTATTTTAGGAAATCTATTATATTTTGAACTGTTGACTTACTCCTTTTAATCAAATTGTTCTGGCAACACTGCTTAGAACACCAGTTAGGGTGCGCCTGTCTGCCTTGGTGCCTTGCATATCCCTGATTACTTGAACGCTGACTATCGCAGTGTTCAAGGCGTCTGGCGTCTTGATTACGTTTTGTTTTTGATTTTGATTATTCTGCACACTTGGGCAATTCTTGAAAACTATTTATCAGCGTAAGTTTTTATTAATTTCTGAATTTAATATTATGCTATAATTACTATTTCTGTAACTTAAGGTACATAAAATCAATAACCAGAATGAGTAAGAAGGAAACGAAACGCACATTACTAAATTTCGTGCAAAGAAAGGATTTTCAAAAACCAAGTATGTCGTCCACCCCTTAGAATACAGATGAAAGTGAATATAGTCCACAATCTTCCAAAAAAAGAAAAAGTTTTGTAAGGCACTACATCGCAGATTATTTGAAATATGGTTTTGTCCTCTGGCCTCAATCAGAAGAAAATTGTCCAAAACCTGAATGTGTTGTTTGTAGAGATGTTCTCTCCAATGAAAGCATGAAACCTTCCAAGCTCATGCGGCATTTACAAACGAAGCACCCACAACTGGAAAGCAATCCCCTGGACTTTTTCAGGAGAAGAAGTTTGGAGATGAAAATTCAAAAGGATGCTTTAAAAAATGTTTCTCGGTTGATAAATCGCTTTTAAAAGCATCGTATCTAGTTGCTCTGTGTATTGACAAATCTAAAAAACCATACTCAGTTGCTGAAGATCTTGTCAAACCTTGTTTGATAGACGTGTGTTCTGAAGTGTTGGGCCAATCTGCTGTAGATAAAATGAAAGCTTTGCCTCTGTCCAATGATACTATTGGACGAAGAATATGTGAGATATCGTACGACATAGAAAGTCAACTGCTCCAAGATATACGTAAATCGAAATGGTTTGCTGTCCAAATGGTTGAGTCAACTGACGTCTCAAATAATGCCATATTATTATGTTATGTTCGTTACATTGACTATGCAATCAATGATATTAGAGAAGAATTGATGTGCTGTATCGAACTACCATCCTAAACAACAAGTGCTGAAATATGTAAGGCAGTTAATAATTATATTGAAACTAACACCATCGACTGAAAAAAATGCATCGGTTTGTGTACTGATGGCGCTGCTGCTATGACTGGAAGACATACAGGGGTTGCAAAGAGAATAACAGACGTAGCATCAGAAGGATTAGTAGTCACAC
>JAPDSC010028941.1:114131-129668 GCA_026290005.1 Latrodectus geometricus | reverse complement strand
GAACACATGAAAAATTTAGAAACACACCTAAATTAAAAAGTAAATAATGGAACCATTTTCTAAATTAAATAAAATGATTTAAAGGAATTTTTAAAAAAATTTACTTTGAAAATTTACTAAAAAATGATCGGAAATAAATTTTAATTATTTTTTCGACTTCATATTCGCTTACCATAAAATATAATTTTTATATTTCTCAAAGTTTTCAAAATCGATACTTTTTCACCTAAATTTATGAAAAGTGTATAATTCACTTGAATAAAGGATTTTAGATTTTATATATATAAATTATGTTAAAACAAGTTAACCTGTCTCTACCAAAGATGTGAGGAACAAATTTAAAATAGAAGAGAGAGACTTAACAGATTCTAATGTTTCCACATCTTTAACATGTTAATGGATATCTTCCTGGTCCTATTATATTTCCTGTTAATACCGCATAATAATTGCATGAATATGACTAATTTAATAACAGTAGTTAAAATGAAAAATCTAGTTTTTTGTGAACTTTTACCTGTAAAAAT
The DNA here is from genome assembly GCA_026290005.1 of Latrodectus geometricus. NCBI lineage: Eukaryota > Metazoa > Arthropoda > Arachnida > Araneae > Theridiidae > Latrodectus > Latrodectus geometricus. Next base: position 129,144 of record JAPDSC010028941.1, on the reverse strand, counting down.
GATGACAGATACTATAAAATTACAAAGGATTCAGAGTTGTTACATTTTAAAAATGGTGACTGGATTATAAAATTTTTTTAATTATTTTATTTGGCACTTAACTAAAGATTTTGATAAAATAGTTTTTATCATTTCATTACCAATTAATATAATATTCTGTATTTAATTCCATAATATGAAATCTCTTTTGAAAAACTGACTTTAAATTTTTTTTTCTATGTATATGAATATCATCCTTTAAACTATACACAGTATTGGTAATTTCAAGAAACAGAATTTCAGATACTTTAGTAAAGTATTTTTAAGAAATTTATGTTTCTCAAAATTCTAATTTTGCGAAACTTTTTTAAGGATAAAACGATAACAACACGTGTTGGTTCCGAATTGTCACTAAGCAAATTTATTAGATATAATTCTAGAGAAATCCTTACAGAAAACAAGTGACTATCTGTATGAACGGCAATTTTTATTTTTGAATATACTTTCTTCACAATTTTCAAAATAATTTAATTTTTTAAATTTTGATGAATTGGGAGATGTTTTAAAAATAAAATTATGTATAAAGTATCAGAATGATTCAGCATTAGTTTATGTTAAATCAGTCAAGTTATTTTTTTATTTATAATGGCGGGTGCCATTGAGCAAGTAAGTACATTAGCCCATTTGCCTCAACAAGGCCGGAAACTGCTACTCATTTTATCGTTACCCGGTGGGCACCTGTGAACCAAGTCACAGAGCTACGAGTAGCATCGTCCATGCCATTTCAAAATATAGAAATACGCATCGGCCTCACCACCACAGACCCGTTTATAGGGGGTGCCACATTCATCCATCATGTGAAGAAAGAACAAGAAACACAGAGAGAAAGAAAGAGAAAGTACACCCATGCCCGAGCCGGGATTCGAAGCCAGGCCCTCCCTATCCTTAGTCAGTTACGCTAACCACTAGACAGGTTGGGCGTCGCATTCAAGTTATTGAAATTTTATTTTTTGACATTGTTGTTAATAATAGCTCTGCCTGACCGAGCCGAAGATTCTATACAATTTAATCTCCATTAGGTCTAATGATCCTTTGTTGGTGTAATGTGGAAGTCATGTAAACATGGGAACAACTCAGCTGTCAATTTCAACATTGACGTGGTTCAAAATTACAGAGATGGTTGGTTTTACCTAGTATAACTTCAACTGACAAAAACTTGCCGTCGAAATCGTATTTCAATATCGTAACTAATTATAATTCACCAGTTTATTAACATGACATTTTTGGAAGTTCATTCAGCAAAAGTTACTTTTTAACTAATTTATTTTATGTGAGCTAGCAACTTTTTAATCTGTGTATGAGAAGGATTATATTAAGAGCTTTGCCAATACAAATGGTCGATGATAACAATATTTTTCACATAATTTAGAATCGATTGCTCTCTGAATAACAGTAAAACGTCATTACAAATGAACAGTGCAAATGTTGAGAAATAACAAAATCAGGAATTTAGGTCAGGAATAATTTGAAGTAGTGTCGCTTAATTCCCTCCAGTGAAGAACCGTGAGTGTCTTCTGCATCTTGTTATCTGAATTATTTGTGACACATTTAAACTTTTATTTGAAATGCAAATTGGCTAATAATCAGTTAAATATATTTGAAAATAAATTTAATCTTCAAAGTTAATTTGGCACAAGTTAGACAACTTTCTTTAAAATGTGAAAAACATAAAATAAAACTATACAAATCCATTCTTTAAACAGTGTACATATAAACATTAACGATATATTTTTATACCTATAATAGCGTTTTTTGGAAAATTAGTTTCAACTCAAGAGTACAGTGTTGTAACTCCCAGCATTTTAGTTTACCATTCAATTAATATAAGTTTGAATCCAGCATAAATGAGGAGTGAGAATCTTCTGATTTTAATTAAAATATTTGTTACTGTATTCACTTAAGTTTGAATCTCAGATAGTCATCAATAATTCTCTGTAGAGATCTTGTACGACATGAATGAATACATAACACAACTTCAGAGCTTCAGGCTTCAAATATTCTTCCAATTAACTATTTTTAGAATATATCAAAACTAAACTTAAACTAATACATTTTATGTAAAAAAGTTTAACACATAAAATGTTAATTAAAGATTTATAATCTAAAATTTTTATGTAAAACGTTTATCATGTAAATTGTTAACTTATCTCTTATGTTACACATATTTAACGCATATTGACATAATTAACACAAATTGCTATAATAAGTTAATTTCATTTAAACACAGACTCTAATACGCATAATTACATGTATTGACATGACTGAAGGATAAAAAATTTAAGCTTAAAATTTATTAATATTAATCTAAATTCATTTTTCATGGTACACAGAATTTAAAGAAAACAAATTGTTGGAAGATTAAGGAAACATACTTATTTTTGTTTTCCCATTAAGCACTTAAAATGTACACTCGAGTTAATTGGAGTGCTCTAAATAGCACGTTAAAAAAACTGTGTATTAAGGTGTTAATTTTATATTTTAATCTCAAAAGACATACTCCATATAATTTTTCCAGATTACTCACTCCATGTAATTTTTCTACTTTTGGACACTTGTTTGCTAACATAGTAAAGATAGAAACATAAATTTTTTAAACAATATTAAAACTTAAAAAAGAAAACGCATTCCATTTCCATGCTTAATTCTCTTAACAAATGTGAAACAAAATGAAGTTATTCTATCTTTTCAGGTGCTTGGTTAGTCAAGACGCTGCTTACCAGATTTTCGCCACTTGCGCCACCTTCTATGTCCCCCTGGTCATTATACTGATCTTATACTGGAGAATTTTTCAAGTGGCCCGTAAACGAATCCGACATAAGCCAGGTGCCAAGGCCAGAACAATTCAACCTTCTGAAAAATCCATGATTCACGTAATATCTCATGACAACAAGAGTTCTCCTTCAACCCAGATCACTGAGACTACAACTTCGGCTACTAATGGTACTACAGCAACAATAGAAACGGTAAGATTTACAAGACATTCAAATTTATAGCAACTTCTAGAATATTAATTTCATTAATGTTAAATGTGTTGTTTTCTTGGTTTTGTTCTAAAAAATCGTTCTAACAAGAAAGGATCCACAATTCTCAAAACTTATAAATTAAATATAAAGCTTTTATGGTCAGTTACTAAAGTTCAATCAATAATCTACATTAATAACAAATATTTATCTTTATAGTAAAAAATATAAATTTGAAAAACAATTAAAAAATTTTATTAAAAACTTTTCTAAATTAGTGGACTTAAAAATAGTTAAGACACTTTTAACAGTCTTCAGTTGTAACAGCAATTGACTTATAACTGAAAGTTGGCTATTGTGAGACATTTAAAGATCTTCAATATGTAGACTTTGGGGAGAACTTTTCATTGGTAATGAGTCGTACTCCCAAGTTGTGGGAGAGAAACCCTCGAAGTCTCCCAAGTATTCTATTCGGCTGAAAATGCAATGAAATTACATGCAAGCAAATGTATTTATATAACATATAAATCTCCCATTATTCAACATTGACTGGAACAGAATCTGAAACTTCTTACTCTGAAGATCTTACTCTAGAATCTCCACTATATCATATATATGGTGTACCTAATTAAAGTTATTCAGATGACTCGTAGAAGACATCTTAATGCCATTAAAATAGGTGTTTAGATATCCTCTAAGAGACATAAGGTACACTTAAAGACATTTAGATTTCTTGTAAAGGGCAGTCCAACAATCAGTAGCAGCACTTCGTGATTTTGTTTGAAGTTGCGAGTTTTGGAGTGAAAATTTGATCACACTATAAGTAATGAATTCAAAGTTTGCAAACACGACTGTGCATGTATGTTGGGAGGGGAGAGTTTTAAAAACTGAAATTGACAGCTAAAACAGTTTAACTTATTTTGTGATTTTTGAAAACAATAATTTACCTACAACTCTGGGATGTCAAATGGAAGATGGAATTACAATTTCCTAGATCTTGTGTATATTTAATAATATGGCTATATATCACAGAAACAAATACTTTTTATTGAATTAAAAAGTATCTGTATTGCGTTCCACTAGAGTCTTAAGTATCTGTTGACAAGTTGTGTAAGAAACGAAAAGTTTGTTACAATATCATTATAATCAAGAGGTAAATCTCTTTCAATTTCTAAGAAAGTTAGGATAACTTTTCAATCTTCTGAGACATGAAAAGGATTGTTCACTACTGACTGTAGACATTGGCACAATTAAAACAAGTTTAGACAGTAATGTAGATATTTTTCACTAAGAAAATTCAAGTTATTTTAAAATTGCAGTTTTTTATGTTTGCAGATTTTATCATTGAATAAAAACACACTCAGCAGATCTTTCTGCTAGTTATAAAAATTACAAATATTTCAAATATTCTACTCATATCAGTGTACATCTACTGCGCAGAAAATATAGAATTAATGGTGATCAAAACGGATAGGTCATTCTCTTTAAATCTTGTTTGAATTTCGTTAGGTAATGATTCGTTAGATAGAATTGTAATATTGCAATGGTTCAACTTCATCATATGGACTTTTTTCACCATCCAATTTGCTCGAGATATTATTTTCGACTTCAGTTTTGGTCCAGGATATAATATTTTTACAAAGTTCTTAAGTCCAGGCTTTATTAAAAAGAACACATCATTGCGGAAAGAATCAAGAGTTTCAGTAGGATCTTTAGATAATATTTTAACATCAAAACTAAGATCCAGGTGAATGAAGATGCTTTAAAAGTCTATTGCACTGCTCAAGAACTTTGCTTAAAACAGATAATTATAATTAACTTTAAAATATAATTATAGTTTCCCAATTAAATAGTGTATTTACTGTTTATAATGAAATAATTTATTTTTAAATTTATAGATTATTTTTAATAAAAATGTCTAGTGTGAACCAGTGACACCAAGCGACCTTTAATATCAGTGTCAGGAGCACACCTTCTGTTGAGTTAAAGCCAAACCAACAAGTGTTTAATTGAGCTACGAATTTATAATTGAGTGGGTTCTTTAATCAATATATCTTACAAATTTAAAATCAAGAAAACATGGTTTCTGTTGGGTCATGGTCAACATGGTCAACACAATCACATAGTACTCGATAGTTAGATTCATAAGCGCATAATCATGTTTGTTTGCAGTACGTTTCCGGCTGCCTATTTCATGCACTGCAAAAATGCTTTAATTATAAGAAATGTAACAAAAATTAACGCTTAAAATGCTAACAAATTTATCCAATTTGCTTTAATTTCAAAAACTTTGTGAGTGTGTGCAAATTTTATAGCTGTGAATACTGAAGTGGATCATGGCTCTAATTTTTTATATCTTTTTTTATTTTATGTTTTCTGTTTCGGAAAAAATGCGATATGTTGATTTAACTTCCATTACTTTTTATTTAATAATCTATTAATTTTATCAAGGTTTTTAAGTCAATCAGTATGTTGAAGCCATGTTCTTTTCTAATTCTAGATTACACCAGCAAAAGGCAATAAAAAGAAGCCAACTAGAGAGAATATGGAAGCTAAGAGGGAAAGAAAAGCTGCTAAAACATTGGCAATTATCACCGGAGTCTTCGTCATATGCTGGCTTCCTTTCTTCGTCACTGCTCTGTTGATGGCTGTTTGTCCTGCTTGTGAACCAAACCCATATTTATTCTCATTCTTTTTGTGGCTGGGATACGCCAATTCCATGCTTAACCCTATCATATACACCATTTTTAGCCCCGATTTTAGGAGCGCTTTCCAGCGTGTCCTATGTGGGAAAAAAAAGGCTCGTATGCGATAACTCAAGAGTAGGTTTCCGTAAATGAGAGGTGTACTGGGATCATAACGGTTGATGGTCTTACTTCAAGTACAACAATACAAAACCTGTCTTAGAAATACTTTCAACCTCTCTCAGTAGAGATTGAAAGATTTCTAAGCGATTTTGTCCGAATGTTTTAGTGATCTATAAAATTGAGCTTCAAACAACTTAAGAGCTTTAGAAGCCCAACAAGCTCAAATATTTATATCAAGTGTAAACGAAACAAGATACTCTTTTCTCCATTAAGATCATATGAAATATTCTGATTACAATAATATAAAAAATATTCTATGAAGAAATAATAATAGACAGAATTTAGTATTCTCGTAAATACAGTATTGGTGCTGCTTTCATTTTCCTTATATCGCTTTGTTAGATAACAGACTAAACATATTTTTGAAAGAAAAAGTTTAACTTTAAAAATGTACTCCGCAATATATAGAGATGAATTTATGTTTAGTTTAAGCCATGAGGTATCGTTCGATGCAAGACTATTTAAATGATTTTCTGATGCGTCATTTCCGATGAAAGTTTAGTTTAAGATTTGAGAGAAGTTGCAAAAGTGGTTTTTAATTTTTCTATCTAAGATTTGAGAAATTTTACTTAGATTTAAAATGCTATGTTCATGAGAGGGATTGTTTGCAATTTTGTTGTTAACTACCGACTCATTTTTAAGCAGTAATTGCTATACTGAGTAGTTAACTTTTGATACCTTTCACTAAGTTTGTGAGGGATTTTATTACAAATTTCACAATAATTTAATGATTTTTTCAATCACAAATTTTATTTGACATTAAAAAAATAAAGGGGTTTGTCTTAAAAATCTTCTTTAAAAGGAAATACAAAGTTAAATTAAACAAAATATTTAATTATATTCAAAAAAAAACTATAGGTTACATTTTTCTTGCAGTATGACTTACGCATTATGTATATATATATATATATATATATATATAAATATAAATAATTTTCATATTTAGTTTCATAAAATTTTGTTGCATTTGTAAGCAGTTTTAAGTCGAACATGAAAGAAATAAGGAAATACATATTATTATAATTATATAAAATGCATATGTATTCTTTTAATATGGAATAACAATTAAATTTTGTCACTGCGTAAAAGGAATCATATAATTACATTCTCTCTTTTGATTAATAGTAATTTTTTGTAAAATTTCAGGACTTTAAATTAAGCTTATAAACTCATTGTTAAAAATATACAATTATTCTATAAAAAATTATTATTCAAAAGTATAATGATATTCTAAAAAGTGAATAATTAGCAGGGGAAAAATTAAGTACGTGACATTTAAAATATACTGTATTTAAAATATTTTTTTCCAAATAAAATTCAAGTTTTTATTTGAGGAATACAAAACACATACTTTCACGAATATGTAATGCGGATATAAAAGAATAGGAATATTTAATATTTTACTTATAATATTAAAATATATAAAGTAAAAATCGTAAATATATAGTTATAGGGTTTTTCTAATAGTTTTCATGAATTAATGAATTGAAGAATATATTCAAAAGCTAAATTTTTTTACTTAAAAACTTCTAAATATTCAATATAGTTAAAATGTAAGCAAGAGAGAAAATACATTAAAAGAAGAAAAATGCTTTGAATGAAGCACATTATCGGTAACACTTTTCTTTATATTTAAAGAACAGAAAATATACTTAATTTTAAAATTAATTTTAAAATAATCTAATGTCGATCTTAAGATTGTTTCAAGTTGAGCAAATCTTAAAATGCAATGAAAATAATAATTGAAATGAAGTATAAATTAATTATCAAATTCATTGATAGTAAATTTCAACCTGAGTCTATTATCAGATATGTATAACAGATGCACTTTCCTTTATTCATAGTTAATAATTGTTTCGTATTGCAATATTTTTCGTTATTGCAATAATCTATTGTTATAAAACAGATTTACACATTTTATTTTGAAAAAAGTTTTTTAAATAAAATATTATAATATTATATAAAAAAGCGCAAAAGTTGTGAGACAATAAATTAATTCTATACTATCTATAATGACATATAACTCAATATTTTTTATTATTTCTATGAAATATGAAATTCTTATTTTTTAAGAAATCTTTGTCATACTAATTATTTTATTCAAATGTATTTTATAGACATAAGATATATGGGAGCAGTTCATCTTTTAATGAAATTCAATTTTATATAAACTACAGTCCAATAATTAAAGAAATAGGAAAATGTGAATAATTTTCTCCAAAACATAATTTATATCAATTTTACATTTTAGAAATTTTCTTTATTAATTCTGAAAGCAAATGTTTGGATACATTGTGAGATAAAAAAAAGGGGGGAAATGATTAATTTAGAGAAATAAACTACGCTAATATTCTAATGATTTCTAATTTTGATTCTAAATTAAAATTCTTAATTTCTATCAAATAAATTATTCATATGATCCAAAACTTAAAAAAAAGTGAAAGGATTTAATGTCTGTTAAGAATCATCAACATAATTGCTATAACCTTAACCTATTTAAGTAAAATAAAATTATTTTTGTGAAAACATCATCTAAAAGTCAGTTACATCATGAACAGTCACAAGATATTAACTAATGTAAGTTCAGATGTTATTGAAATAACATGTTAATAACATGTAAGGCAATAGCAGAGATGACTACAGAATAATGAATCACTTAAAATCAATAAAAACAAATTAATTTGAAGTACATAAGTTATTTTAAGAAATTTCTGAATAAAATCAATTAGAAGAGATTTAAAACCAATTACAAAATATTTGGAATTAAGATCTGCATGCTATAAAAAATATTTTTCACAAGTATCAATAAAATTATGCATATCTGATAATATTTTAATTTGCATGTTATTTTAAAAATAATTAATTAGTTAATTAATAATAACATAAAACTAATATTTATAATCTAACTGTTGCTTATTAATTAATCATTTACATTAAATACTTAACGTTTTGATTAAAATATTTCATTCAATCAATTATTGTGTGGAAGATATTTTTTAATATTATTGCTTATCTTCAAATTAAGTTAGTAATAAGCAATTATTATATTTATTTTTAAGACAAATGAAGATGATTAGACAATTATAGGCTAAAAATAATTGTTGGGAATAAATAAAAAATAATCAATTAAGTAACTAACAATAATCTTCTATATAATATTTACAATTAGTGTTTAATTAATAGCTAGAACATCTGGTTTATTACGCATAGATTATTAATTTAAAAAACACACATTGAAGCTCTAAATAGAATTCACTTAAATCTAAGAATTAAAAATAATTGTAAAGATTAGATGCAGTTAAACGTAAAAAGGACATATCAAGATGTGATATTGTGCACTATGTCATAGGAGAAAAATATGATGCGTTTTCATCACTTCAACATAAGAAATTTTAAATTAAAAGTACTTCTCTGAGAATAAAAGGCAAAAAAGTAGATTTTATATGCATACAATATCTACCGTAAAATGTAATTTTAGTGTATTATGTAACATATATAATGGAAAACTCTATTGGCTGAGAAAATATTGTTAAAGCTATGTAAATGTTACATTCTACAAAAGATTTTTGTATGTACAATTACAATGTCATTAAGTGAACATAAATTTAAATCTCAAGATATGTTATGTAAAAGCATATTATTAGAATTTATTAATAGATTTAGATAGTAGTAACATGTGTGTGTGTAGAATGTATAACCCAAATAACCCTTCCTAACTTACAAAATATTTTATTTTAATTTCATTTTTTCACGATATTTTTTTAGCTCAATTTTTTCACACACATATAGTTCTTATGTAATTTAATTAATGTATAGAGTAGAACTGAATTTCTGTGGCATTATATATCTCATCATTTCATGGTTTGTATCTCTGAATATTTATTATTTAGCACTAGCCCATGGTTTACAATTGAAACTTATGTGTTTGTTGTGATGGTGTATTAAATATTATGTAGTATGGAAGTAGTGTTGGAACTAAATTTTGAGATTTTATTCAAAATGTAGTGTAAACTTGTAATGTCATTATAATTACTAATGCATGTATATTAAAATTGTGGTAAAAAGTGTCTATGTATAACATAATTCATACAGTGTTTGTACAGAATGTAAACTCCTTAGCTCTACCCTCTTATCATGATGCTGTGCATACCTTTAATTGCCGTGATTTGTGTGAGCTTAGGACATCTGTTGTTAGTTTTAATTAAATATTGTTAGAAGGTTTTATTCATATGGATCCTCAGCTGATATATTTTATGATAGAAGTAGGATTCCTACTTATGTTCAATTTATATCCATCATGTTTACTCATTATTCGTAGATTTATTAAATCATTTCAACTATTAATTGTATAAGTTTACAGTGCGTTCATCAATTGACTAAAATAAGTTATATTGTGAAAAACGGTAAACAATTAAATAGTTTATAATTTGTAAAGCATCCTTTGCAATTTATTTTTTCTTCTTGTATCTACTCGCTTGAATGTAATGGAAAGTTAAATAAATGGATTTTATTATGTCTATGGAGAATAGAGAATATTTCTTGAAAAGTAAAATCATAACCTATAGCAGTCCCATGTTGATGAAGATTTTAAGAAACAAGACAACACGAATTTTATTAAAAATGGTTATTTCAGTGATTTTAAAGTAAAATTATAACTCTGAATCTTGTAGCTTTGGATTAAACTTTTGAGTCAAACGGAAAATTAATATCTTATAATAATACATAGTACTCAAATCGTACTGAAACAGTTTAAATAAAAATCCTATAAAATAAATGGAATGTATCAATTTAATCACAAAATATAATCAATATATGCATCAAAAATTAAAAAAACTAGGAAAGGACATTAGTTGTGTAGAGATTTTAAAATGGGAACACAATATAAAACATTATAATAACTAAGAAAACGAAGAAATATTCAAATGTAACCATGTATACAAAACATCAAATGTATCGTTTGATGTGGTGTAACAAAATGTAAATGGCATTCAGGAAGATTCAATATGATGATGCTTACTTTAAGTCAAATTAAAATAAATATTAAATTACTTGGTTGAATATTTAAGGCAAAAGCACTTATTAGATGATGTCTTATTAAATATACTGTAATTTTCGCTTTTAAAGTTCCAATAGAATTTAGCATTTGCTCCAGATAATTTGAAAACTTAGTTGCATTACTAACACATACTGGCAGCTTATTGCACATTTCTAAAAACAGCAAGATTCTTTAGAACTTTTCTGTTTGACCATTTTAAAAATACTTCATACCAATATATAGTTTTTCAAAAGTTTTATACTTATTGTACAACAATTTTCTTCACCTTGGGCAATGTGGTTACTCAAAATATGAAATAATATGAGTAAAAAACTGATTTAATATCAGCCATAAATCCTGAAACTTTAGGTACTTTATTAGTTTATAATTTTTTTGCCAACTAAGTTTTTCCAAATAATTTACTTTATACATACATACATATATAATATATATATATATATATATATATATATATATATATATATATATATATATTGTCCCAATGAGGAGAAAAATTTTTTTAGGTCAACACAACAGGATTCTTTATAGCAATGATTGTATTTTATTGCTGTAATAGATTAAAAGTTAATTAATTTTAATTAGTTAATTAAATTAACAGTTTTGTGATTAATCAAATATAATTAAGATTATATATCAAATAATTTGGAACATTATTTTAACATTTCAATATTTTTTAACTTTTGTAGAATAAGCAATTTGCGAGGAACAATAATTGTTAGATATAAAAATCAAGTACAGAAGCACAATTAAAACCATACATACAATCAGAAAAAATTATTTAAATCACGTGAACATTTCTTATTTAAAAAGATGAAATTCAATTCAGCAAAAATAACATATTTCTAAAAATTTTAAATGCTTTAAACTATTGTCCAAGAAGCTTAAACACACACACACAAATTTTAAACTTCTAGGACATTTGGGTTAGCAAATCACTGACTGGATGGCACTTTGTTCTGCAGTTTGTAACTTCAGTTCACAACTTGAGCATTAATATTTTGAGTACTTAGAAACCATTTTAAATTGTTAATTCTGACATAATTAGAATTAACATGTGCTAACAATGACTCTAATTTAACAAATCAAACTCAAATTCTTATCAGTAAAAAAAATACAATTTTACTATACAAAATATAATTGACAATAGAAAATACAATCACAATAGTTATTAGACAGTTGATTCATTAGACAATATATAATTGACAGTGCATAATTCAATAAACAATAATTAATCCTGGTCTAACTAGCCTTAACACCCGCAAAAAGGGACTCACAAAACTGAAAGAAAAAGTAAAAAAAAAATTTTTGCAATAGAAAAATTTTTTTAAAAATAAAACCATAAACTATAACAGTCCTATGTTACTACTAAAAATTATTTAAGACATTTTATTACACGAATTTTCTTTATTTTTACAGACTTCGCGGTGCATTTGTATATCAAAGTATTTTCTTGCAGTATGTACATTAAGTTTTTAGAATCATTGTCTAAAATGAGACAGTAAATCTATAATAGCAATTCAAACTTAAAAAATTGTCACTTTGAAATATATAGGAGAAAATCAAGGGAAACATGAAAATTAAAATCAAAACGGGAGAAAAAATATTGCTTCTTTGTAGTAAGTGATTTGCTTACTTTTAAAAAAAAAAATTTAATTGTTTAAACATGATTGGGAAAAAATAAAATACTTTTTTCAAATATATTTAAATTAATAATTCTTGAATTTTCTCTATTTATATAATTCAACTGCTAACAAATATACGTCTCTAATTTATAGGGAAAAAAAGGATTATAAGTTTTGTGTAGAACATAAACTTATAAATATTCAATGAAATCTTTTACTATGACTTGAAATGTGGTGTTGTGATTGTATTTGAAATATACATTTCAAGGCCATCATGATAATAGATAAAATAGCAAAATAACTAAAGCAGCGTGCTCTTCTCTCTCTAAATTCTCCAAAAACTATATCAGATTGATCGAACATAGCCTTGGGAAGTAAATTCAATTACTGCGGTAAACATTAGAAACAGAAAAAGGCTCTTTCTATTATTTCTCTTATAATGTGCAATTTCCTAATTGTGGTGTTAGTAATGACCACGAAACTAATAAATTCTTGGTGCCAAGCTTTCGACTTTTATCTTTTTTTACGACTCTCTTTAGATAAGTTAACTTTTATAAAGAAGGAAAATTAGTCTTATTTACATTGGTCTTGTAGAATTGTCGGTATAAAAGCTTTTTAATATATAAGAATTTATCATTAAATTAAATATTAACATAATTTTATAAATATGGGGTTGAGCAACAACATTCAAGAGAATTTTAATTTAATTATTGTAGCACCCACTTGATGTTATTACCGTCTCATAATAATAGTATACCTCAATAACCATACAAACAGCAAAAATAAAATTAACTAAATTATTTTCCCATAAATTCATAATCAGAAGTTATGTAGTCAAGAAAATATTCATATTGTATAAGCACAATTTCTCATTAAATAATTTTACGATATATATACCTAAAAATATTTAAATTTCTTGGAGTTTAATTTTAACAAGAAAGCTACTCTTCACATAGGAACCCATAGTTCCAAATCTTTTTATCCGTCATTCAATATTACGTTCAATACGTTCAATATTACAGTTATAAAATAAAGTGTTAGGAGACAATACAGTAAGTAACTTAAGCTATTTTTTCTATCTACAAGTTAGCTTTTTTTCTCAATATTTACAAATTATAAGAACCAAGAGAATATTTTACTTCCATTTTATTTTTACTCATTTCTTACAATTTAAATCAACTGATAACAACCATCGAATGGCTTATTTAAGTAGTTATTTGATATCTGAATTTAATAAAATTTTATACATGAGAAACAAAAACCAAATTCATTTGTGGCTATAGTTTTTCTATTCTTTTTTGTTGAATACAGCTTGCGCAAATGTATTTAATTGGAAAACTTAAGAATCATTTTAAAATGGGTATATTTCAAACAATCAATTTTCCAATATTTTTATCTCAAAATTTCATTTAAATTAAGTAGTTTTGTAACTACTTAATTTAAATTAAAGATTAGTTTGTAATTTTTACGTGAAAAAGTTTTAATTTATAACCTACTGGCATTACTAATAATCTAGGTTTGCAATACAAAAGTAATTTTCATCTATAATAATAAAAGCAAGTGTAATGTGTCTGTCTGTCTGTCTGTCTGCCTGTCTGTCCATTTGTCTGACCGAGCTCTCCAGCCAAATCTATCGCACGCAGGGACCTGGAATTTTTTACACGGAAGCACAAAGGGGCTGGCCACCAGACCTCGAAGTCCGATTTTCGATTTTTGAATTGGAAAAATTTTTAAAAAATTATTTATAAAACTTCTTCTCGAGATCGCTGCTCGCCGATAGCTGATTCCGGGGTTGTACCAGCTCCTTTTGAGAAACAATTCTGGCGACCATCTTTTGGAAAATTTTCCGTTTAAAATATTTAGGATATATTGTTCCTTTTTATCGACGGGGAATGTTGTGTGTGTGGGGGGGAAGAGAGAGAGACAGTCTACATGTCCTACACTACTATTCCTGCGCTATTCACTTATCTGCATTTTCTAAATGCACGGGCAACGCCGGGCGGGTACAGCTAGTTTCAAATATAAATACAAATAAAAATCTAGTTTATGTTTCGAGAACATATAATTTAAATATTGTAACATTTTTATACAAGTCATTATGTATAAATATTTTTCAAGAAAAATCAAAGTTTATGAATTACATATACAAGTATAGTCACATTTTTATAATGTTAGCAACTTTTAAGCAAAATCTTTCAACTTTATTGAAACTTTCAACAAAAAATTGCAAATCCAATCATTGAATTGTAATTCAATGATTAGATTTGCAATTTTTTTAACTATGGTATCGGAAATATAATAAATAAATTACTTTTAATGCTGCATTAAAACAAATGCTTTTGGCATCACATGCTAGTATCAGAGAACAAAGTTTTATATGAGAAAATATATTTAGTATCTTTAATATATATATATATATATATATATATATATATATATATATATATATATATATATATATATATATAT
>JAPDSC010028941.1:69596-113918 GCA_026290005.1 Latrodectus geometricus | reverse complement strand
ATTTTCGTATGATTGATTAGTGTTTATTGAATCAAACTTAATTGTATCTTAATTACTCAAAAATTTCAATCAGAAGCAATTATAATTCAAGCATAAAAGAATGACTTAAGTATTATTTTTTTTATAAATTCTTCACATATGATTTTAATTACTATTTTTCATGATTCGATTAATCTATTCTCAGCTTTTTACTAATTCAATTTAATTATTCGTCTAAATCTTCTCATCTTGAAAAAAATTGCTTTGTCAGAAAAATGTTCTTAAATTTTACCTCCTTTAAGAAAAATTTTAATATTTCATATTAATGAAAGTATAAAATTTTATTTCAATCTTAGCTCTGAATATTAAACTAAATACTCCTGATTGAATTTATGAATTTATCAAGATATTATAAAAATGTATGAAATAAACACCAATATTTCTTTGCATTAACTTGGAGCTTTATCAATTTATAGAACACCTAGCTTTGATATCCTAAATTCCTACTAATTATGAAAAACATATGGATATAAATGTTTCATTTAAAGAGAATTATGAATTTTCTTATAAGTTTATAAAAATATTTGTAAAAATATGCTTAAATTGAATATATTATCCCCTAATATATTTTCAATTGCTCAATCCATCTTTTTGAAAGAGCTGTCCACTCGTAAAATTTACGAAAACAATTTACGAAATTGGTAGTTGGTCATTGATAGAACTTTTTTCTGACATTTCTTGACATGAAAGCCAATCATTTTCGACATATTTGTGTTGTCTGGGACTATGCATACCATCAACATTTCCGATTAACTACTTACTCTCGGTTATATCCCAATTTTGCACACCTAGAATGATATTTACAATTAAAAACAAACTTAAAAAAAACAATTTATGCTTGAAAAAGTATTTTGTATTTATTAATGTTAAAGCAGATCAAAAAATAATCAATAAATGAAATTAAGCATAAATCATTAAGAATATATAAAACATGCATAATGATTTTAAGCACATTGAAACCAGTTATACCTGATAAGGAAACATCTGAAGGCATATGTGATGTATTTTCTTATACAGGATATCTTCATATAACTTACAAAAGAGTACGAAATTCTTAGAAGTGTATTTTTAAGTTAATATCAAAATTTTAGCATAATTGTAACATACAGAATTATTCTTCCATGAAATATGTAAACACATCAGAGACAGGTTAGTGTATGTATTTAAAGATTTTGAACGAACATTTGATGTTGAATTCATAATAGGAGAAGCATAAGACATTTTTCCTGTGTTTAGAGACTGTCAAGAGACCACAACTCTTTACGCGCTGCCTAATATAAATCGAATATGTTAATCCAGTTGTCAGTTTTAAAATGGTAATCCTTCAAACAGGAACTTCTCAAAAAAGGATCAGAATCTATTGCTTCCTCAAATAAACAAAGAAGACGACTAAGCATTTGAAGCTAAGAAGACGACTACGTATTTGAATATTGAGTCCTAGTCAATGTGCCACGGGAATTAGTATCACTCTAAAATTATAGAGTGGTTATTTATTGTGAATGGCTGCCTGCTATACAATTTTAAATACAAAAAGAGGTTAACAGATATCAAAAGATGTATCTCCATTTATTATTCAGTTATAACAAAATTTAATTCGGTCCTTTTTCTGGAACACATCATACAAGGAAAAGCAATACCTGATTTATCAATCAGTGGATGAAGTTTTATATACATGTATATTAATTAATGACAATTAATATCTTTTTAGTTAATGACAAGGAAAGATTCATTTAATAGGAGGATGGTAGAAAGAGCTTTCAATTAAAAGTTTTTTATTTCAAATTAAGAATTGAATTAATTATTTAGAGTTTGTAACTAATATACCATTATGATTCCCAAATTTTCGAATGAAACGCAAATACTTTTCTTTTTATAGATTACGTGATAATATATTTTTTAGTTTTCTCTAAAACTAAAGTATAATTTTGAGAAAATATCAAGTCAAAATAATTAAAATACCAAGTCAAAAGAAGTTTAGAAGTAGTAATTAATAACCCCCAACAGTTATTGAGTAACCTTCAAAATAAAATATTACCATTTCAGTTGCTAACAATATGAAACGGATATAATGTATAGTTAGGAGATTATTACAGAGATAGCTTTGTTAAACTTGTGATCTGAGTAAAACTGGGGTGGCGATTGGTGACAGTAAGATCAACAGGTGTATTTTAAATTCATAACAGCTTGCCTTATGAATATTTATTGTTTATTCTGGCAGAGAAGACATCCTTTTTTAGCTCTATGTACGTTACATTGAAAAACAATGAGATGTCATAATGTTAAACTATTCAACAAGCTACAGAAATAAAAACAACGTTTGTTATTGCATCCAAACTGTTCTATTTTTTCACTATAATTCACAAAGAATGAAAATGTGCATAAAATAACGTCACTTGTATGGTACTACACAAAATAACTACTTTAATAATGAGATTCACGAGGAATTAACATTATATGTAATTGTTAAGAAATTTATATAAGATAGATTTTTTTATTTATTATAATATAGTTCTATAATTTACATTATTAGTTAAGAATTATTTGTAATTATAACTTCAAAATATATATACACAAAAAAATTATTTTCAAAATGTTTACTTTTTTATTCTTTTTAGAGTTTTCGTTGCAGCAACTCTAATTATGCATAAAAAATAAGAAACTTTTGGGTCTTAATTTACCTGAGTATTATTCATTTTATTATTAAAGGTTTTCACGTAAAAAATAAAATAAAGTAATCTAAATTTGATATAATTCATATTCTTAATTTTATTTTTTATGTTCCGTTTTTCTTAATAACTTTCTTCAAGCACTTATAAAAATAAAGCTTTTCATATGAAACTATTTTAAAATAAATTACCGCACAAATACTTTTTTCGTAAAGGAAATTTTACTAAGTTAAGCTTCTTCATTGATATGCATTTACAAATATACCAGTTTCGTATTGGAACATTCGTAATTTTCCTAACTTTAATATTGAATTCCTTGATTCCTTATCACAATTTAAATATTCTTAATTTTATTGAATCAAATGTACTATGAAAATAATATTTCTCAAATAGCCTATTTTATAGTGATACGCATGAAAATCTTTCATTCGATTGGATTTACTTAAAAAGACAATTTACAGTTGCCCTCTCTCCCACTCAATCTCTCTCTTTCTCTCTCTCTATATCACATCTCTCTCACTCTCTGTGTGTATATATATATATATATATATATATAGACACTACTAGTCACTCATGTGTATACACTGCTTATTATTATTAAAGTTGCATCATCTTTAAAAAATAAAGATAAAAAAGATTGATCGTACTCAAACAGTACGGTATAAAGAAAAAAATGATTAAATTTATAAAAAGTTTGGAATATTTACAAGCGTGTCAAATGTGTCGAAACAGTTGCCGCCCCAGGCTACTAAAAAGGCCCTTACCTTGTTAGTAATGGAGTCAAACTGGGCTTCCATGTTTAAAACAGAGAACTCATTCCATACTGTTCAAGTATATGTCCCACTTTATCAACTGTAATTAGAATGGTTGAGGGCCAATCCTCTGCAAACCATGACCAGATGTTTTCAGCTGGTGATCTTGCTTGCTAGGACAACAATCGAGTACCCACTGTATTGAAGTAGGATAGCTGGAACTGTACATATGAAATAAAATAATCTTTTATGATTGAAACAGCACAAGTTTTCAACGTCATTTTATGAATTTTTATAAAATGATGCGTATAACAGCTGTTCTTAGCAAATGATTAAGCCATAGAATATTTTTATCACCTATTGATTCATCAGAATAACGATTGCTTATGACATAATAATTTCAATTAAAATACAAGAAAATTAAAAAAAATGCCCTTTGTGAGAAACATTTATTTTTTGTAGCCCTAGATATAAAATATAAAATTGATAGAAATTTATATGACCACAAGCTACGCAAGCAGCTAGTGAACTTAGTACGAGCAGTGTAAAATGCTTCAATTGTAATCAGTTGCAGAGAGTTAGTAAATCAATGCAAATCAAGATCGAAAAAGTAAAATCTTCCAAAGACACCCAGTATAATAATTCACTCATCAGATAGATATATTACCAGTATTCTTATGTAAGCAACTGATAAAATAAAAAATATAGATAAAAATAAATTGCTTATTTTTCAACCCAAATATTTGGCCCTTTGTATCAAAAAGTAAATACATGTTAAACCTATCATCAGAATTTTGTGAATAATCTTTTTTCTTGAATATGTTTTAGTAAGCAAACTTGGATCGGATTAAATTTCGAATGTATCTTAAAATATTCCCAAACAATGAAAAAAAGACTTCGCGTGTATGTGATTTTAATTTTCAAAACCACGTTGAAATAAACTATGGATTCAATAAATCATAATATTTCACTATTTTTCTCACTTTTAAATAAAAATCATACATTTTTAGTCAAAAATTATTTTTGGTAATTCCTTTCCGGAATAACTGAATTAACACCACAGAGTATACAGCTCAACAATTGGAAGCTATTGTATAACTTCGCCAAGTCTCTACTGTGCATTTACATTCTGGAAGGACTTTCGAACGTCGATAAAATTCACTTTTTTCTATACAAAAAAGGAACTTTAATCTATCAAATATATTCTATTCTGTTCTATGACCTTTTACTATCTTTCTGGTAACTTCAGGATTCTGAGCTCATAGAATTTCTGTTCCTTAACAACAAAAAAACTCAATCAAGTGTGATTTGAGGCTATAGTTATTACTGAAATTTTTACTATTTAAGAAATATTGTAAATTTCGAAATAAATAATAATTAAATGGTGGATAATCCAATCAGGACTATATGAGGAACGCAACATCACTTCCCAACCAAGCTCTTATAGTTTTGTACGTGTTGCTAAAGATGTGTGAGGCCTTGCATAGTCGTGGTGGAACACGATTCCTTTATAATTTGCCAATTCTGGTTTTTTATCTTTGATTGCTTCTTGAAATTTCACAAGTTGTTAACATTAAACATTTGTCTTGATCCTTCGGTTGTTTGGTAAAAGCTCAAAATACACAACACCTTTATAATCTTACGAAGTTGACAGCAGATTTTTTTTTATTGATGCCGTTGATATGGTTTGTGCTGGTTCATCGCTCATGGACCATGATCTTTTTCGAGAAACTGTTATGATATGACAGATAGAGACGGAGCTGCATTTTCTTAGCGGATATTTTTCATCATATCATAATGTTAAGGAAAACATTTTTGACTCAACCACCTAACCTCTCTAGTGATTAGCATAACGGACTACGGACGGGGAGGACCTGGGTTCGAATCCCGGCTCGGGCATGAATGTACTTTCTCTCTCTCTCTCTCTGTTTCTTGTCCTTTCCTCAGATGAGGGATGAATGTGGCCCGCCCTACAAACGGGTTTGTGGTGGTGTGGCGTGGGCGATGCTACTCGTACATCCGTGACTTGGTTCACAGGTGCCCACCCGGAAACGATAAAATGAGTAGCAGCTTCCGGCCTTGTTGCGGCAAATGAGTTAATGTAATTACTTGCTGAAGGGTGCCCACCATTAGAAATAAAAAAAATAAGAAAAACATTTTCGACTCAGCGAAGGAAAAATTCAAAAACGCATTTAATATTCAACAAAGATTATGTACTACTTAAGTTATTTTATATTCATGTGCCAAATGAAATGTAGAATAATTTGTTTATTTTGAATTTTAAATTAAAGAGCCATAGGAAACCAGTATTTTATTCAGTATCAAATAATATTAGAGGAAGTAACTATTCCTTTTAAATTTCAAAGAAGTATTTATTTAAAAATTCAATTTTAACTAAATCCATTTTTTCATGCATATATATTTTTTAACACGAGTGATGTTTAAGAACTAATTGATATATGTTAATGAGTTATCTATATATCCTTCCTAGAAAAATAAATTTCCTTAAACAAATGTTCGCAAAATTTCATGAAACAAATGTTCGCGAAACTTCGACTGTGTAATTAATGAGAAAAGAAAATTGTTTCAAACAGAAATGATATTTCAAAAAAAACTTACTTAAAATATTTAATTAATTTCAAATGTAAGGAATAAAAACAAAATCATTGAACTTTAATTAATTAAACTTGTCATTTAAATCCAGATTAATGAAGCTAATTTTAAAGAAAGATAGTTTAATTCACGATGGAATACATATGTAATGAATTAAGAGTTATAAAACTTTAAGAGGTTTAAAAACACAATATAATTAAAGTAATTTAAATTATATTTAAACCAATGTGTATATACATATAGGAGTAGGAAACATAATATATTTAAATTAAATTTAAGCATTTGATTATTTCAGCAGTATATTTCTTAGTTTCCTATATTAACGACACACCTTAAATATTAATAATAAACTTATTTTAGTTTGTTGGTCATTTTGTTTATTATTTGGGGGAATAAATATAATACAACAAACAGAAAAGAAATTTTAGAAACTGTTAAGAAAATTTGCTTTTAATTTAAACTCAAACCTGATTTTGATTATCTATGAGTTTTTGAAAAGAAATTCAATATAAAAGAAAAAAATTAGACTTATTTTTACTCTACAGACTTTTTTCTTCTTTGAATCCACACACTTCACGTTTCTGACAAAGAATTCAGTAATATGTATAAGATGTAAAAATGAAACTACAAAAGCTAATGAGCTCTTTTAATGCATTTTATTAGTTCAAAGAAATATTTTTTATGTGTACAAAGATTTTTAAAAAAAAAAAGGATTTATATTTAAACTTAGTGTTGTTTTATTTTGGTTTATTATTTTTCACCTAAAAAAAATATGCTTGACTACTATTATCAGCATTTTCATTAACTATGAAATGATTTATAAATTAATTATAGTTTCGAAAATTAAATATTTAATATATTGCTAAACCTTTCAAATATTTAACATTGTACTAACCTTTGCCTTTTCTTTAATTAACATTTTCTATAAAAAGAAAATTTTTTCTGAATTTTTTTTAATATTCTTTTGCAACTTTCTTTGAAGGATGTAATTTTTTTCCATATTTTATTTCTCATAATTTTTATGCTTTATTTTCTACTATTATTTTAACAGTTTACAGGTTCATACATGCATTTAGTTAAAATACATTAACCCATTGGATATGTACCAATGTGTAATATCTTAGATTCATTTATTATTGTTTATGGCGCAGGGAAAATTTTGCGCAGGAAAAGCAGGGAAAAACACATACAATCGCAGGGGAAAATTTTCAGACTATTTTTCCAAAAGTTTATTCATAAATTTAATTTAAAATTATGAAATTCTTTCAATAATATTTTTGCTTTCTTGAGACACATAAAAAAAACTTGGAATATAGTGCGTGATGTTAAAATTGTGATACACAAAATGTGTATGTCAATAAAGGGAACACAGAAAACTAGACTACTATTATCTTAGACATGGTAAATTAAGCTGCTGTCCCAAACGATGTACAGAGTGAGTGATCTTTTTTAAAGTGACAGTGTTTGGAGCACCCTGTAGTGCGATATAATAGCCGAAACGGCACCAAACTTGGTATTTAGACTAATAAAAACATGGAAAAAAGATTCCGTGAAAAACTTTTAGTTCCAAAAATCACCGCTAGAGTATTTTGTGGAGCTTTGTAAAGTATAAAATTGAGAAAAGAAATATACTAACACATACAATCGTACAGTTACATTATTAATGTTTATTTACTACATTAACTTCAACGGTGAGGAATTAGACCACATTCAATGTGAGCACCGTTCTCAGAAATAACACCTTGCATCTTGTGCACAATGTTCTCTACAGCCTTACATAACATATCAAGAGGAATATTCCGCACTGTCTTCATTATATTGTCCTTTAGAATAGACAAATTTGATACTCCACCAACATAAACTTGAGATTTCAAATAAAAAATCTCAAAGCCAAAAATTGTATGTCTTGAGGTCAGGGGAACGAGGCGGCCATGCAACTGGAAAACTGCGACTTATGACTCTATCATCAGTGAAATTTTGGCACAACAGATGTTTTACCTTATTACTAATGTGTGACGGAGCACAATCCTGCATGAAGATTGTCTGTTGGAGACGGTTTCTTTGCTGAAGTTGTGGAATAGCCAACGTTTGCAGTATTTCGTGGTATCTTTCTGTATTTATGGTGCACGTTTTGGGTCCTATGGGAGAGATGGTCTCAAAAAAGAATGGCCCAATTACGAATTCGACTGTGAAACCACACCAAACAGTGACTTTTGGAGAACTTAATGGGATTTCAAGCACGGTGTGGGGCTGTTCAGAAGCCCAAATTCGGCTATTTTGTGTGTTTACAGACCCGTTGAGATAAAAAAAAAAATGGAACTCATCTTTCCACAGAATGTACCTTGGGAAAGCATCATCAATTTTTACCCTTGCAAGAAGCGATAGAGTGGATGTCACTCGCTTATCATAATCAATAGGTTTCAGTTCGTGCAAGCGGCTGATTTTATAGGGGTAAAATCCAATAACGCACAGTAAAACTCTCCATACCATGGAATAATTCAATTTTTGATTTTCGCATTTTTAATGTCCTATTTTCCAGCTACACCCCGGGTGCTGCTAGTACCAGCAATAGTCTCCTGCGATCCTTTGACAACCGCAGTTGCTACATCAGTTATTACATCTTCTGTTACTGGTTTACGTCCTCTCTCAGCGCAAATAGTCAGTGACCCCGTTTCCTCGAACTTCTTAATCATTTTCTTAACGCCATTCAGCGATAAAGGCCCCTTTCGTAATTTTTTTCAGGTTCGAAATTCACGAAGAGCTGCGGATGCATTACAGTGATTCATATAATACAACTTCACCAGTAACGCAATTTCCGGTAACGTGAGAGGCATGGCCACTGGAGCTCGTGTACTCCAGCTGAGTGTATTTGTCGGAGCTTTCTACTACTTGCTTTTATAGCCTCCATTACTGGCGCTATCATCGCATAACATTTGCATTTTTCTTTGAAACCCATGTTTTATGCTAATTCTCGTTATTGTAATCTACAGCTGCGCCAGAAAGTGCTCTAGCGGCAATTTTTGAAACTAAAATTTTTTTCGCGGAATCCTTTTTCCCATGTCTTGATTAGTCTAAATATCAAGTTTGGCGCCATTTCGACTATTAGATGGCGCTACAGGGCGCTCCAAACACTGTCACTTTAGAAAAGATAACCCTGTTTTTCAATGACTGAAAAATTAGGAAATGTAAATTTGTTAGGAAAAACTAAATTCAAGTAAAAAAGAACAGGTAAAAGAAATTTCAGCTTTCCGACAATATGATATATTTTATCCTTAGTATCATAAATCCTGAAATTACAACTAGAAATGAATTTAAGCACATTGGTCCAAAACTAGAAACTACAACAAGCTAGAAATTGTGTCCTAAAACTATAACAAGAGCTGAATTATTGCAGATCCAAAGCTAGAAGACGAGGCATTCATATTTAGAATGTAACAAAACTAAAACATTGAAACAAAATTATAATTAATCTTTTACTCTTAAGAAAAATTTTACTCAGTAACAGTTAGTTTTGTTAAAGAGTATTTTGTTTTTATGTAACTTTGCTTCTATAATGAAAATTTCAACAAAAAATGGAATTTTTTAAGAAATTATAATTGCAAATTGTAGCCGTAAATTGGTGTAAATTTAAAAGCAGAATGTTTTTTATTAAACTGATACTCTTTAGAATCTTTCATAACCGCGATTTATTAGTTAGAAAGCCACTAAATTCAATATGAAACAAATGACGTCATGAAGAAAAAAAATTCTCGGGAAAAACATTTCATAGTAAAATGCCTCTGGTATGAAAAAATGTGATATTTTCAATTTTTATTTTAATTGAAATTGTGAATAAACAGATATAAAGATTTAAAATGAAAAATCTCACATGCTCAGTCGAGAATAACGCCAGCAATTTGGACTATAAAAATATGCAAAACCATTTTAAACTTTCAGCTGACTGTCTAATGACTCTATTGTTCATTTGTCTCTGTGTACCACATCTGACATTACTTATGAAGTTATCACAAATATAAGTCAGTTGTTTCTCGTGTATTTGTTATCCGGAAGACCAACATAAAAGTCATTAATGCATTAAAATTCATGATTAAGAAATTTGAATGAACAATTTATTTAGCAGTTCAACCTATTAAATAATGGAAATCAGTATCAGAGTAAACAACGCAAATGTTTCACTGCAATTATTCAAAGTATACTAGCAAGCTTTGAAGACGGTAGTAGCGCTCAGAGGGTTAATAGAATTAGATCAAAAGTTCCAACTAAAAGAATAATGGGAAAATTTCTCAATCCTTTATATATGACTCCAAAACTATATAATCTATTCAATAATTAAAACTTTAGACACCACATAGTGATCAACTTAACGGCCTATGGCTGAAATATATATATAATGCTTTTATTATTTACCGCATAAATTACTTAACGGGAGAATTTTTCATTCCTATGTAGTATGTTATACTTATGAACCAGCCACAAGAATAGAAACTCTGAAAACCTCCCACTACCCGTTGATCATGTAGAAAATGGAGGCGTAACATTTTTCTTCTGTTGTTCAAAGTGGTTAGGGTAATAATAAAAATTTTTTAATGAACAATGTACATTTTATTAATAATCAATAGTTATCAAAAGCTCTACATAGTTCTTCAAGATGATTGTAGACGATGATCAGAAGGGAAAATTTTGTACTTATGAATTTAACATTTGTAGTATTCAAGTTCTTAAGTCTGAGCAACGAAATGCAGCTTATGGCAACTCTCTACATTCATTAAAATTCACCATTTGTAGTTTTTTTTACAGCAGAGTTCACTCATAATGAAACCATTATTTTCAAAACATTATTTCTGCAAAACTAATAGTCTATATTGATAAAAAAAACAAAAGAATCATGATTTGCACATTAGTTTTGTCCATCTACATTTTCAGCAATGGAAATGCTTGGATAAGATAATCTTCATGCAGGTTGGAGAGCCACGAAGCATCGATCAATCGGCACAGTAACAGTTGAGCTATCAACTGTTATCATTTAAATAGTCGTCGACCGTTTTACTCCTGGTCATAACTCGCTACCACATAAGAGTACAAAATCGGAATTAAATTCCTCCTATATGATTTTTTCTACGTTATTTTTCTGACTCTTAAATCTATTAATATAAATTTTCAAACTTGTCGTTAACAAAGCATAGCATACCATGGAGTGTAAGAAACATTGCTGTTGACATGTGAGCCTCAACCATAATAAAAGTCATATATAAAATGGAATGTTTAGTCAAGAAAAATGGTTGTCACTTTAAATAGTGAATTTTTTGAAAAAATTATGCTCTATTTATCAGTTTTTAGTAACATTTTACAGTAATTGGAATTAATGATGGGAATTTAACTAACATAGCCTTATTTTCCCAATGCTGATAGTTAAAACTAAATTTTTTTAGCTACCATTTTTTTCCTTTACAGTGATCGGACTTTCTAATAAATTTAGTGGCACTCTAACTAATTGATTGAGTTCCGAAATACTATGAACAGTGTTATTCAATAAAAAACACTGTAATTTCCTGCTTTAAATCTATCAACAAACAAAACAATATTAAGTTTAAAATCTTTTGAAGTTTTTAGAAAAGTTTAATAGCGATATATTAATTAAATAATATGAAATCTCATTAGCAAATCCACGAAAAATATATGTCTATAATGCTAAGTAGATAAAAACATAAAACATATAATATAGCAATAGCAGTAAAGCAATATACTTTCCCTTTATGAGTATAATTTTAATTTTTTATTTCTATTTTATTGAATTTAATTTAACTTTTAGCAAAAAACAATTTTAAAATATTCCTTAAAGAACGTATTTATCACCCTTTATAAATTTTTAAGGGTAAAATTTGTAATGAATACTCTTTTTAGTATTTTCCATTAAATTTGTTAGTTTTAATTCATAAATTGTTAAATTAAATCTCCGTGCTTCTTCCAAATCATTTAAATATTACTTTCACGTTAATAGTTATCTTTATAAAATGTAGATGGCAGCACTAATTAATGAATATTTTTAGAGAATTAATATATTTTGAGAAAGAAAGTGGTAAGAAAATATTTTTAGTAATAAAACGTAAATAAAAACACCAAGAAATTTAAAATATGTATTCATAAATGTTACTTTATCTAACCAATTACATTAACATAAGGTTTTAATTAAGTATGATGTATTATAAAGTCCAAGGTATTTTCTAAACAGGAATAAGTTTCACAATAAATATCTCAATCAAACAAAATGTGATCATCATGTGATTCTGTAATGATCAAATATGCATCAATAATTCATAGTTCTCGATAATTCTCAAAGGAAGTATCATTTATAGAGTATTATATACTTTCTATATTTTGACAATAAGATTAATTATCATAAATAATTAGAAAACGCTACTAAATTTTTATATTCTACTAAACATTCAATTTAAAAAATAAATGAAATTGCCACTAATGCAAGTAAAAATTAATTTTTATTTTATTAATGTTTACTTTTATTTTTAATAATTGTTTTAATAGTAGTTTCATGGTAATTGCTTTGTTATGAAAAGAAATTTTCTTCTATTTTTACGATTTTCATAAATGAAATAATAACTTTTTTAATTATCATATTTGCTTGCTTAAAGATAAACCCCTGAATAATACATATTTTTGAAATAAAAATTTATCACTGTTCACTATAACGAATTTACAATAAATGAATTTACACTATAATGAATTTACAATAATAATCTATAATGAAAGTAATACTTTCAGCACAAATACCCAATCTATCTTTGAAATATGAAGAGGACTGTCAAAAAATCCTGACACACATCTTCAGATCTAAATCAAGAGTCTCTTAAAACTTCTTTTAGATCAGCATCTGATTCCTCATACAATTGTCCTAATCATTTCTAATTACATTTCTTATTTATTAATACCACACTTCTTAAATGATTAGTAATGTCATATTTCTTAAATGTTTTTACAACTGTCTCTGTTTTATTTTGATTCCGTAGGTTAATGCTTACTGGGAATTGCATTTTTTAAATCCCCTACCTGTTTCTGTCAAGTTATCATTTTCTCGGTTGGGGGGTGACCCGCAATGCTATGCATACGCAATCACACGTAACTTGTATGCTATGTTATAGCAATGCCGACATTTTTTTTAGTTATAACTTGCTAAAATATTTAAAATAATCGAACAATGGAAATTTCTCACATTCAGTCATCTCAAAAGTCATTCACAAAAATTGGGAAATTTCAATGAACTTATCTATAATCATCGACGACAGCACATGCGCATTCACTGAACTTTACGATCACCACATTCCACAAGGAAACCAAAAAAAAAAAAAAAACACATAACTCAGAATAGGGAAAATTTCCACAAATTAATATAATCAAAACTTAAGATCTATGTACAAGACGCAATATCGGCGTATAAGACGAGCCCCGTTTTTCAGACTGTTTTTCAAAGAAAAAAAGTGCGTCTTATAAGCCGGGAAATAAAGTAATAATTCTTTCTATTTTACACAATGGAAGGATTATCATGTAAAATGAAAAGGGCATGTTGTTAAGGTTATGAAGTATTATTTATAACCTTAATAAATTTTCTAAAAATAAACTGATATACACTAGATACATTATCGTTTTAAAAAAAAATATTTTTATTTCTCCTATTGGCAGCACAAAATATCATAAGTAGAGACCAATATAAAAATAAATATTA
Source organism: Latrodectus geometricus (assembly GCA_026290005.1). Taxonomy (NCBI): domain Eukaryota; kingdom Metazoa; phylum Arthropoda; class Arachnida; order Araneae; family Theridiidae; genus Latrodectus; species Latrodectus geometricus. Next base: position 100,113 of record JAPDSC010028941.1, on the reverse strand, counting down.
AGATTTCTATACTCAAATCTCTTTTTGGAAAGCGAGTCCAAATTTGAAGCTTTAATTTCAAAACATTTTTGTCATTCGAATTTGCTTTCATTTTCTTCAAAATTTCAAATTAATAAATCATAAAAAACTATAAATTGAAGGAGTAATTATAAATGAAGCACTTCATAAATCTTTTTTTTTTTTTTTTTTTTTTTTTGATATTTTCCTTTGTAATCAAAAATAAATAAATGCTTAACCACTCCTTCATTAGAAATTATGAATAAAATTCAATTTTATTTACTTCCTCCTCTCTTTATATTTCTATAATTTCTCTGCCATTTCTAAAGTTATAAAATTTATTTATATGCAGATTATATTTCAAGATAAGAATATAATTTTTGCGTAATTATCTTATTCAAAATGTCCTTAATTCATATAGAAGTATATTTTAAAATTCAAACTTTTTAAATTTTTGTATAAATCCATGATGAACTAAATTCCCCATGTAAGCAAAATTAAAGAGAAAATGTTTTATTTCCTTTATAATAAAATGAAAATTTCCTTTTTTGCTTTCCTTACTTACTTTATTTTCTGATTGTATCAATAAAAAATTAAAATCAATTTATAAGCAGTTCATTTTTTAACTGAGACAATAATTTATTATGTAATTAATTTAATTAAAATATACTAAAATATCTATATTGTTTATTTGTTTTTGAATTGCAAATTTTAAACTTTAATTTTAGCTTTTCGATTAAACAACCCAATTAGAGAAAAAGTTGTTGGTATTTAATTTAGAAATGTTCAAGTAAAAGCAATTGATAAACTGCTCAAAACAATTAAAGGATATGTGGTTTTAGGTGGATCTTGTGGCTGGGAAACATTTTAGCTGATTGATACATGGTCGACAGACGTAGTATGTTATATGAGAATAAATTACACATGTTTGGCAGAAAAAAATGCATTTTATTGCGTATTTGTGTACAAAAGGAAAAAAACACAATTTGTGCATATAAGAAAAAAAGAATAAGAAAAGGTGTTTTCTTCAAAAGAAATCATTTTCAGTATGGTTTCCAAGGACAGCAAGCAACGTTGTACACCTTTGAGACATGGAACCAATGAGACTATTAATCACGAGTTGGGGTTCTGTACCACTCTTACAGAAGAGCTCTTTGCAGTTCTTGGAGAGTTTGTGGGGGTGGTTGGTGGCCAGCAACTCATCTTCCTAGAGCGTCCCAAACGTGCTCTATTGGATTCATGTCTGGAGAACACGCTGGCCATTCTATTCGTACGATTCCTTCCTCGAAAAGGAAATCCTCCACCAGGTTAGCACGATGTAGCCTGCAGTTAGCGTCCATTAAAATGAAATCATCTCCGATTGCTGCAGCGTAAGTGACTACAATAGGTCTGAGGATCTCATCCCTAAAACAGCAACGCATCAGAGATCCATCTCGAATGATATAGAGGTCTGCGCGCCCATCAATGGAGATACCACCATACACCAACTCTCCCCCACCGCCAAATTTAACACTTTCGTGCACGAACGCAGAATTATTCCTACTGCCATGGTTCCTCCAGATGAAAATACGCCTATTATCAGGATGAACAGAAAAACGGGAGTCTTAAGAAAAGAACATTGCTCCATTCATTTCTCCTCCATTTCACATGCTCTGTTGCCCACTTGCTGTGGTAGCGACGATGCCTTGATGTTAGTTTGACACATAGCATCGGTCGGCGAGCATACGGACCTACACCATGAAGCCGGTTTCGGACAGTCTGAGTTGAAACCGTAGAGTCACAGTTGCCGAGTAAAAGTGCTGTTGGAGAAGAGTAGCGTTCATATTTTGGTGTCTCCGAGCCGTTAACATTAAATAACTATCTTCATTGGGCGTTGTTGTCTGTCTACGACCTTGCCCTGGTCTTCGGCCTGCACTTCCAGTCTCAAAAAAACGGTTCCAGATCCTGGAAATCACACTTTGTGACACGACAATGTCTTGCGCTACTTCAGCTTGAGTTTGGCCCCCTTCTAACCTACCAACAACTCTCCAAGCTTCTGAGTCGGTTAAATAATTTCACTGTGACATCGTACTCATCGAAACAAAGCAGTCACTGAATGCCTATCATCCTTGTCTTCATTGTCTTTTATTGAGTTGAATGTCAAATTTCATTCACTGCCACTAAAACGACGTTTTTGACGTCGAACTCAAAATTAGCTTACTCCACAGTTTGAAAATCAGAAAAATTTACATTTGTGATTCTCTTCTTCCATTTTCGGCAAAAAAAAAAAAAAAAAAAAATCGCTTATATCTTTATTTTGTTAAAACTTACAATATCCTTTAATTGTTTTGAACAGTTTATAATACTGCAACAATATTTAATTGAACAAGAACTATCCGATAAATATACAGGAAACATTAATTATTCATGCACACAAAAAAATAGAAAGAGAATGTCTACAATTTTCACCAAGACTAAAATGAATCCAAATATTTAAACTATCAGTATTTCACATGCTGGTAATTTATATTTTTTAAAATATATGTAATTGCATATGTAATTATTAGATTTGTATAAACTTCTGAAAGTAAATTTCTTTTATGCAGTTTAAATGAAATAAACATAGTAAATTGTTGGACGATATTTTTTCTTACGTAAACTTCTATGTTGCAGTTTATAGATACCTTGTTTTGTGTACACTTCATCCAAATTTGGTATTTCTATATTCATTCATTTGCAATTAAGGCACAAAAACCCGGTTGTTCCTTAATTTTTGTTGGTCAGTGTACCATCTATGCCAAATATACCAACAAAAATTTTGACTTTTCACTTAAAAGACCTTAAATATAACATTAGCTTTAAAATCGAAACCATCAAGAACTCTCTAATTTTGGTTTTAGAAATATAAGTAGTTACTTTTTGTTCTTCTTCACGACTTAGTATTCCTCATCTCTCTCTCTCTCTCTCTCTCTCTCTCTCTCACACACACACACACACACACACACACACACACACACACACAGGGGGGATTTCTTCATAGCTCACAATCATTTTTCCACTGACACTGCCGCAATATTTGAAGTAAAAGGTCCCTAATATGATTCTTTTCATTGTTGAACAACAGAAGATAGAAGGTGCGTTTTCACTTCCTGTAAGTGTCTATAAGGATAGGTGCTTGGAAGTTTTTCTCTTCCGACATGTGAATACGTACCATTTTGTATAGAAATTCTTATGATAAAGCAAGGCACTGTCAATGTTCAAATACCGTACAATAATCTTAGTTTCCTTATTCTGTCTATTATGTAGTGTTAAAATCAAACTCTTCAAATTTCGCTTTCTACAAATTTTGTCTTTAATTATACTGTTTTTCTTGTTATACTACAACACTTGTCACCCCGTTGCTGTACACAGTTGTTGAGAAATGGCGCTTGCTGACTGGTTTAGGGTTTTTTTCACCTACAGGACGATATAGCGGTCATCCACTACAGTTGTTTTCCGTGGGCGGCCACAACCAACCTTTCGAACAGCTGTACCTGTGGTTCTGAAGGCTTTCCAGTCCGCGAAACGACAGTTTTGTTGATTCCGAACTCTTCAGCTACACTGGTCACACTACGCCCCTCCTCCAGTTTTACAATCACTCTTCCACGTGCGAAGTCGTCCAGGTGATTTCTTCTAGCCATATTTCACAGACACACTCACTTTCACTTGAAAAGAAAATCTTTAATTGCTTCTCCTTCCTTCCTTTTATAATGGGCTTGAACTGCTCTTGCCGAGCGCACGCGTTTTACATACGCTCACGTCACTTCTGACGTTTTGCCACTGATTTTTGCATACGTAATACCTTTCTACTGAATTACGTGTTCATTGCACTGATCACAAGAATTCCTTTTATGCAAATTCATGGCTATCTGCTTAAAATTTACATTGTTGCTTAAGTTTTGCACCCCAGTGTAGTTTGGATTCGCTTAGGAATCAATTTATACAATTGCTAAAATGCTTAGACAAATATTTTATCATTTATTATGGATGTATTGTCAAAGTTCTGGGAGAAATGCCGGTGGAGAATATCGATTTCGCAATGACTGTTCTAAAATAAACCATAACAATTCAATTATACTGAACATGAGGACCCAGATAGGTGTTTAAATATATCCTCATGTTCATGAAACCATGACTGAACAAGAGCTATCACATGGTTAAGTATATTATCATTCTAGAAAATCTCTTGCATGAAATAGCTTCCATCATACGATGAACATATATAACTTAAATTTATCTGTACTTCTCCCCGGTGATCCTTTCAAGTTTATGATTGATTGGCCAAGCAGAAAACCATGGCAGGACTCTGCCCAAATCATAACAGATCTACCTTTATATTTGGCAATTGGAAGGAAACAATCAAATCATACACTTGTGCAACTATGCTCCAAAGGTGCACATGCACTGTTCTAGGGAAAAGTGTGAAAGACGATTCGTCAGACAATACTTTCTTCCACTTCTCAAATCAACCAAGTTGAGAATGTGACACTACTGTAGACGACATTTAGCATTAACATCTGTGATAAGTGGCTGGAAACTGCTGCTCTGACATAAATGTTCTGCTTATGAATGTGTCTTCTAACTTAATTCATTGGCATTGATGCTGAACTGCATCCAGATGTTGAATGAGCTTTACGCTCACTTTTACAGCGGTTGTTCATTTTTTAGGCTACAGTACACTGCAATGCCGGTCGGCCACTTTCACTGAGTTTCTCTTTCCATCTACTATTTTGCTTTTCCGAGCTTGTTTTACCACGATGTGTACCATGACTTTGGACACCATACCTCTAGAAACGCCTAAAGGTTTTGATGTTTCGGTCACACTTCCTCCAGCTAGACAGGAGAAAAAAAAAATGGAATTTTTTGAATGGTTGAATGGTTTTCTACAGAAGTAAATCCTTAAATTTTTAACAAGTGGATGATTTTATTATTCCTCAAGTAATTAGAAATATATGTTTAGGTTAGTATCAATTTTATGTTACGTATATATATAGGTTATAATTTGTTACGTTATGTTTACGCAACTATCTTATTCTTATCATGTATGTATGATAATTTACACTCACACGTTATATAACGTGTATATAAATACTTTAAATGAATATTAGTGTCTATTTTCTTATAATTCAAAATCCATAGCTAATTTTCTGAATCTTTAAATCTATTTCGTAATAATGTCACACAATTATGTATATCCTGGTAAACCAGGATCCTCAGACGTAGAGAAATTCCTTAAACAGATTCTTTAAAAAAACGATTTAATTATTAGAATAAATTTCTCAGCTTAAGACATTTTAAACTATGTAAAGTTTTAAGTCTAAGCGAATTATAATCAGACAAAAGAAACCATTATGCCTGTATCAGACAATATTTCGGCAGGTATTAAAATCACTTCGTAAGTCTTTCTGGTTAATATAATTTGAAAGTTTTAATAGTGTTTAATAAGATTCTTAACAACTAGAAACCAGCAATTATCTTTGCTATTAAAATCATGGGACTCTAAATGTAACATCAAAATGTATCACCTTATACATAACTTCTGTCTATGAGAAAAACTTTTAATGAATTGAAAATCATAGAATTTCAAATTTTCCCATCAAAATTGGAAACTTTTACACTTTTATTTATTTTAAGATGGTCAGGCCATTATTTACATCCTGCTATATATTATGGAAGCGAAAAAAATACACTCGTTACCAAAAATGAAGGAAAAATCCCAAAAATAGCAATAATTCTCCACAAAATAAGCCAATCTCAATAAAATTTGAATATGTTGGTAAATAAAAGGAGCCGAGCAATATGACATTATGAAAAACCGTGATGCTGCTGTCAGAATACGTCATCTGAGAGGATAATAAAAATGGATGTCTCAGAGCAAGGCGGTAACTGTCGCTGCGTGTCTGAGATTAGAAATCTGGTATAGCAAAATTGTAACAATCTATAGATTATAATCTATATATAGGCATCATTTAACCGAACAATTTCGATGGCGAGTTTTTGGGAAACTAGAGGCAGAACAAAGTCAGATAGAAGTGGTTATATGACTGAGTGTGAGTCCGTCTGTTATTCATAGACTTTAGCAACAATTTATAACTACGGATTCAGCATCCAGGAAGTTCAGCCAAGGACGGTCACACGCCATTACGAGTGCCGATAACCGATATTTGTGATTATGCGCACGAAGGAATAGAACCACAACTTCGGCTGAGCTCAGATACTCCCTCACAGCAAGCTCCGAAAGCTTGGTGCCTAAATTAACCGTGCGTCAAAGACTTCATGAGCGTAGGTGGTCTTTATGTGAAGCCACTAATCACTTCTATCCCACTTACGTCACACCACAGGGGGAAACGTTTGCAATGAGCACATCAACAGGACCACTGGATGCGTCATCAATGGAGGACTGTTCTCTTTACGGATGAATCCAAGTTTAGTCTCGAAAGAGATAGTAGACGCATTTTTATTAGGAGAGAACGGGGAATTTGTTTTGTTCCATCAAACATACTTGAAAGAGATGCTTACGGACCAGGCAGCATTTATGTTTGGGGTGGTATCTCTTAGACATGCACAAACCTCTATTTTCCCGAGGAAATGTTAATGCTCACAACTATAGAGATGACATCCTGGCTGCTTATATGCGTTCTTATGCCGGGACAATAGGTGATGCCTTCATGCTATAGGATGATAATAAGAGAGCACACAGGGATCGTCAATATTTATCTTGAGCAAGAAACATTGAGCGCATGCTATAGCTAGCTCTATTAGCGGACCTAACTCAATCGAGCATGATTGGGATACGCTATGAGAACATGTAGCAGTTCTCAATACGGCTCCTAGGATCTAGTCACGTTTTCAACTGCTTTGGAAGGGTAATGGCTAGCACTTCCCACAGAAATAATAGACCGCATAAGCATCACACATCATTGCAGATGCTGCTTCTCGGAAGTATCATATCCATATTAAATGTACTTTACCTATTCCAGACTTACACCTTCCATTTGTTCATTGTATACACGAGTATGTGTGTGTGTGCTCTAACTTTTATAACACCATAATTGTCCAGTGATTTTTAAGGCTATTTTTTCCTAGGAATAGTATAATGTGCATAAATTTTATTAAATTCCTCGGATAACTTTTTGGGTTATCGTCATTTTTGTGATTTTTCTTTAATTTATGATAACCAGTATATGCTGCCGTATATTTGAATACACAGAGTCTTACAATCTGTATACTTAAATAGATTAATTCTAAAATCTATGCAAAACTGATAATGCTGCAAGATGTGTTTCACAAAGTATGTGAAACCAGAAAATACGTATCTTCATTTCAGTTCATAGTAACGCAAGTTTGTCGAGAAAACAGTACTTGCAGAAATGTATTGTCAGTGAGACACTATAAAGTACGGCTTAATATTCTGCATATCAGAAAAAATTAAAACACACATAAAATAGAAGAAATTTAAGGAATGCGTTTTTAAATGTCAACTCCTTGATACAAATAATAAGAATATAATTTCTAATTAGTTTTAATAAAATGACTTTTTTTAATACAGTGAAATACTACTAAACATTGTCAGATTAACTTTTGACATTCAAGAAAGTACAAAAAATATTGCTCAAAGTTGATAGGACATTAAATGTCTTGGTTCTACATAGTTTGTAAGATTTCCCAGTTAATGATATCATAACAGTCCTGAGAATCTTACTTTCTTGTTTGGTGTACAAAAAATTTGGTTATGGGCAAAAGATCGTCACTAATACATATTTTACGAAGTTTAGTATATTAAAAGTACACTACTGGCCATTAAAATTGCTACACTAAGAAGGCGACATGCTACAGACGTGAAATTTATACGAAAAGAAGGTGCTGCGATATGCAAATGATTAGCTTTTCAGCGCATCCAGACAAAACAGGCACCAGTAGCGACATCTACATTGTGTTTAAATGAGGAAATTGTTCAGCCAGTTCCTCATACACAAATTGCATTTGAACGTTGTTGCCTAGTGAAAAGTTGTTGTGATGTCTCGTGTAAGAAGGAGAAATGCGTACCAGCACGTTTCTGACTTTGATAAAGGTCGAATTGTAGCGTACCGGGATTGCGGTTTATCTTATCGCAATATTACTGCCCACGTCGGTCGAGATCCAATGACTGTTACCAGAATATGGAATCGATGGGTTCAGGACGGTAATACGGAACGTCATGCGGGATCTCAACGGCCACCTATCACTAGCAGCCGAAAAGACAGGCATATTATCCGCATAGCCGTAATGGATCGTGCAACCACGTCACGAGCCGTGAGTTAAGAAACGGGGTCATTTAAAGGACAACAAGTGTCTGCACGAACAGTTCGACGACGTTTGCAGCAGCATAGACTCACAGCTCGGAGACCATGGCTGCGGCTTCCCTTGACGCTGCGTCATAGACAAGAGCGCCTTCAATGGTGTGATCAACGACGAACCTGGGCGCACGAATGGCGAGAGGTCATCTTTTCACATGAATCCAGGTTCTGTGTACAGCATCATGATGGTCAAATCCGTGTTTGGCGGCATCGTGGTGAACTCACACTGGCAGCGTGCATTCGTCATCGTCATACTGGCCCATCACCTGGCGTGATGGTATGGGGTGCCATTGGATACACGTCTCGGTCACCTCTTGTTCGCATTGACGGTGCTTTGAACAATGCACGTTACATTTCTGGTGTGTTACGATCCGTGGCTCTACCCTTTATTCGAGCCGTGCGAAACCCTACGCTTCTGCAGGATAATGCCCGACTGCATGGTGCCGGTATTGTACGGAGCTTCCTTGATACGGAACATGTTCGGCTGTTGCCCTGGCCAGCACGTTCTCCAGATCTTTCACCAATAGAAAACGTCTGGTCAATGGTTACCGAGCTACTGGCTCGTCACCAAACGCCAGTCACTACGGTTGATGAACTGTGGCATCGTGTTGAAGCTGCATGGGCATCTGTACCTGTACATGCAATCCAATCTCTGACTCAATGCCCAGGCGTATAACTGCTGTTATTACTGCCAGAGGTGGTTGTTCTGGGTACTGATTTCTCAGGATCTATCCAGCCAAATTTTTTTAAAATTTAATCACTTGTTAGTTCTAGTATAATATATTTGTCCAATAAATATCATTTTGTTATCTGCATTTCTTCCTGGTGTAGCAATTTTAATGGCCAGTAGTGTACATCTAGGGAAATAAAAATAAAATAAAATTAAGCACTGGAACCTCTTTGTAACAATTTATATTTTTAAGTAAATTGACAAAATAGTTATAAGCTTTTCTCAATCTGTATTACTTCCTAAGCAATTTCTGATGTAATAAAAATTTTTTCTGAACATTCTAGTTGTATTACTTGCTTTCTAACCGAATAATTAACAAAAGTGAAAAATTAGATGAAGTACGCAATTTAAAATTATATTAATCTGTTTCTCGTTGTAATAAAAACATTTTAATTATATAATTGTTTAATAATTTATTGATGTTACATAGCCTTCTTTTTATATCTTTTTAAATTGTGGTTGAATTTTCATTTATCTCAAACGAGGGATGATGATGCAGATTTACTTCATGTTGTGAAAAGTTTCCAGCATTTCATATTTTTGCCCGTTATTGATATACTAATAAAATAAATGAAGATCTGGTGGAAATAAGTCGATTACTTTTTCTATATTGTTTTCTTTGACATAATTTTTATCTTATGTCATCTATGCATGTCTAGTGTTTCTCTATTGTGCTGCAATAATCGAAAAAGTAGTCAAAATGTATCACAAACTTAAGAAATTGAGGCAAAATCATATTACGTGTGAAGGTACATAGGAATGGGTATTTGCTTACATATTAAAATTCTATCTTTGCAATTAACAGAATACCATGTAATATGAACAAATTATGCAAAAATCTAACTTTTTTATCTGAATCAGAAAAGTTATAAAATATCATACAAATGATAAAGTTTAAAATATCGAACTACTTTAAATTACGATTATTTTTCACTTTCATTAATTATCAGATTTTAAGCATTTTTATAATGTTAACTCAAAGGACTGAAGCAAGATTTTAATAAAAAATAATGGATACACAAGCAGATATTTTTTGATCAATGGTTTATTTTAACTTTTTGCTACGTAGTTAAAAATAAAATTATATCTAAGTTCTCAGTTTCATTTTAAATCAGAACATTTTAAACTTAATTATAATTTGTAAGATTTTCATTTTTTTATAACTTTTTTGCTTCAAATAAAAATATTTTAATTATAATTTTTAAATAATATATTAATACTAGTGTTCTGCGTTAATCACAAAAACAAAATTTTACTCAGATGTAAACGTAAGCAAATACCGGTTCTGATGTAGGTACACGTGTAATACGAATCTGTCTACGTCATTTCAGTGAGTGGTAACTTTTAATTAGTTTCTTGTGGGTGAGGCATAATAAGAAAACGACTAGACATGCAACATGTTTCTTAAGTGTGCAGCTGAACTGAAATTATGATAGTTAGAGCCTTAAAGAAACTTTATTTTTTATTTAAAATTATTACAATATAAAGTATTATTTTCTTCAATAGAAGGTACCAAAGACTACACTAACTTTGCATCATGATATATACTTTAAGTAACTTGTCTCTTTTCACGTACATAAACTTTAATAAACCTAAAGTGAAGTTTAAAGTGTTTTAGTGGAATCATTACAATCACATTGGATATAATAAAACATTTAGTACTAATTTATTTATTTTTTTGTGAGAATTTATTTTTTGAAATTTCAATTGTAAGATACATGATATGTCAAATCACTAAAAAATTAAATTTCTGGCTCATTTGATGTAGAAGATACAGAAATAAGTTTGATGAAACTTTGTTTATCTGGTTTTATTAAATTAGTGGATATTACTGCAACAAAAAATACATAAAATAGAAATGCATGTATGAGTATTAAATACATTTACCATAGCAAACACCAAAATAAATAACTGAGAACAAATGTGCTTCACTATTGTCATACAAAATTACTATTTATATAGAATTTAAATAAATAATACAATAGCAAATACATAAAAAATTACAATTTTCATATACAATAAAGCAAACAATACATGCTATGATTTTGGTGTCACTGTCAAAATTTTTAATATGAAAATTCATATTAGTGGAAAACTGTTATAACAGGTAATTTTATAAAATCCTCGTCTAGCACAAATAAATGAAATATAAATTGCAGGTCATAAATAAAAAACTAAAAATAATTTATACTTCATTTCTGTAATCAGACTTGATACTTAATTTTTATTTCATATTTATGAAACAATTAACAAAACTTAACAAAATTTCCTAAAAATTACATATTAAGAGACATCATTAACACTTAGTAAGTTTACAAGTTAGAAAGTCAACATAACAATGGATGAGCAAACATTAAATTTTTTTATATAACTATGAACAAACTTTTTAGACTCAACTTTGCATTTGACATTACAAACAAACAATGGCAACACAAGTTTTCAAAACAAGTAAAAATATTTAATAAAGCATTCAAAGAAGTTTAAGCTTTTTTAGTTAAAATCTTATGAAATATATATGTATTACATAATGCAAACCATTATAAAATCATGTATTAAGTTTTAGGATAAGAGAAAATATCCATGATCGCCCTATTTAATATGAAGGTGCTATAAATTTCCTTACTTTTGACACATATAACAAACTGAAGTAAAAAAATTTCAACAAAAAAAATTTATTTTCCGAGCATTAAATATTAAAATTTACAGCTATTACACACAGGGAAAAATCTTGTTACATCGGAAATAATAAATAATTAATTCTACAAAATCATTGTTATTCATAATCAAAAAAATAATCTAGTTATAAAATTACAAGCCTAAGATATACTAAATTTAATAATCAGAGTTAAAATGCATTACAACAGTAAAAAGTAAATCTTTTTTTAACTTTTGACACCTACATTTTTTTAATAAATAAGTTGAATTTACTAAAATATTCCTATAAACAGTTAGAAAATTTTGAAAATCTATGGTTAAAATAAAATAGATGTTTGCAAGGGAGTATTTGCAAAGTAATACATACGATGAGTTTTATATGCAATTAATTTATTGGATTTTAAATATAACAAAAAATTACTTAAAAGTAAGCCTCACATGTTAAAATTATTAATTATTGCAATAAATAGTCAATTACGAACACAAAATTAACTAGCAACATGATTAATATTGCATAATATTTAACATAAATAAAAAAACAATTTTAATCCAAATAAAATATTAATAGCAAATAAGCGTGTGAATAAAAATATTACATTAAGAGGAAAATTGACCATGTGATACTGCAGATATTATGAATACAATACTGGTTTACACTGGTTTAATTTCAGAATACTATTTAATTATTTACAAATACGCTAATAGAAACATTACTTAATACAAAAAAATTACTTAATACGATTAGAAAAAAAATAATAATTCATAAATCAAAGTTATGTTATTATATATCACTAAAGTTAATTTTGAATCTACAGAGTCTTCCTCATGCTATTATTAAGTAGTATGCATGTCACCCTGTTAATTTCTCAAAAATATAAAATAATTTAATAGTTTATGTTATTAAGAAACTTAACTACTAGTTCATGTTATATGTATTAAGGCACTTCAAATAATACAATATAGTGTAGTAATTCATTCTGAAAATTAAAATATTTAAACATATTTACAGTTGGTCCATTGTGAATAAAAATAATTTTGGCAGTGTGGACAACGAAATATTTACAAATCTAAGTTGTACTTGAACACAAAGCAAAAATCATTAATAAGCCAAATGAGCTCTATGCCATATTCTGGCAAAATTGACATGGAACAAATGATAAGAAAAATGGCAGTGAAAAAGACTTATAGAAGTTACAATTAAATTTCATTTTCAATAATATTTAGAGATAGACAAAAGTCCAAAATAAATAATGTGGATAATATTTCTCAAAAGATGAGGTAGACATTGTAAGAAAAAGCATGAAGGACAGCAATTACTTTTAAATATCACAATATTTACAAACTGCAGATTCACACTTTTGAAAACACAATGAAAAATATGAAACAAACACTCAGTTTTCATTCTTCAATTCACATAAAATGATTTTCACTTACACTAAAATATCAAATATATAACAATGTAGTAACAATTACCATGAAAAAGTTGAGAACAAATAAATAACATTAAAATGTTTCACTATTGATGCTTTTTTTAAAATGCTAAAATATTCACTGCTATCTTTTCAAAGACAAGGAATATTTAAATATCAAAACAAGACACAAGCAATTAAAAGGCATTTAAATGCCGAAATTTTTTATGATGAAACAATGTAATAACAATTTACCAAATATTTCTCTTTTAATTCACTAAAAATTATAAAACTTCAAATAACAATAATATTTTTATATTAAAATTTCCTTCATTAAAGCTTAATTATGAAACTGGGTTTTAAACATCAATACCAATTACTATGCATGTTTAAAAATATAGCTTTTCTCTTTTAAATCATGTTATATTTTTTTCTTTATTTCACAGGTTCAATTTAAGAGAAATATCTCTTTGCAGCAAACAATTTTAGTATATATGTCTAACAATGTAGAAGATGTAATTACTCTAAAAACGTAACTTCTAGACTACCTTAACATCTTCACACATACAAGATAGTTAAAATATTGAAAAACAAATTATGCGAGACAAAAATGAATGATACATATATAACAAATGCACTTTTATCAAAACATTCATAAATAACACTATTTGTGAAACATATGCAACATATAAATTTTCCAATCAAAAATTAAATTACTGAATCTATAAAATATTAAAATGTACTTATATTGTCGAAATCGAAATACATAAATAACATTTTAAACTAAAAATAAAATAGAATGATAAAAAAATGAGATTCCAATTAAAGTAAGATCTATCAGTAATGAACAGTTCTTCAAAACTTAGACTTTTTACACTCATAGAAAATATTTTTGAGAAGAAAAATATTTTAAGGATTCGCACTTTGATAGCTTTGATATGGCAAAACAAAAATATTCAATCACATTCTTCAAAAGGAAACTGTTCACTAGATAATGGATGGAACTTCATGTGTATTTACAATGTTTTCAAAATGAAAAATACTGATGGGATAGCTACAAACTTGACCTAAAATGGAATACAAAAACAATAAATGCACATAGGTTAGATAATAAATTAACAAAACTCAGTAGCAACTTAAATGAACATGATTTATAATATACATGTTACGGTCAAGTTATTAATCCGGTAATTATGTATAATAACAAGTGATCATTCATAATCACTGGTGATTATGTATAACAACTTGTGATTATTCATAATCACCACTAAACTTGGTAAATGTGACAAATTATTGAATATTTATCTCCCTTTTACTGGTAAATATGTATAATCCTCAACTCATAATGGGGAATGTAATAAGTTACAATTATTTTGTCAAGAAATGATGTATTAATTTAAAATAAATAGTATTTTCAAGTAAAATTAAACATTTTTTCCTTTTGAATTTGAAGAACATCATGATGGCTTAAAATTTTACAACATTCTTTAAAAAATTTAAATAACAATGACCCTTTTGTGTGTTTAATTCAGTAGATATTTTAAGATTGACGAATTAGATAATAGCATAAAAATATATATGGAGTAAAAGGTATTGAAAAATACAAAATGATAAAAAATTACTTAAAGTAAAATAAAGTCATTATCTTGTTATTTCAGGAAATACAATATTTTTACACATATAAACAAAATAGAATTTTAAATACTAACTAGTTCTTATAGATACATTTTAAGTCTTTTTATATTTATATAACTATCATAATAATTTCTCTTTTAAAAAAGTAGTAGTAAATTTTTATTAAATGCATAATTTCCTTTCATTGCTGTTGTTCAATGATTCTTTTTGTACACGAGGACAAATTTGAAGGGATTTATAGTTTTAAATGAAGTCAATCTACACCTAAGGCGAAAACCAAACTCACAAAGAGTTAATTGGAAAGCCTGAGCGGTGACAATTTAACTGTCAACTCAACTCATTTAAGAGTGATATGAATAAAGGTATTTAAAGTAAATAAATTTTATTTACTTTGAAGGAATAGAATTCAAAGATAAGTAAATTTATATCATAATCGCATATAAAGAAATGTTTTTATAAGCATATTCTAAAATTTTCTAGCAAATTTCTTAAAAATTTCACTAAATGTGAATCTTAAATAATACCTACTGTATTTGTATTTACAAATGAAAACTTATATAAAAATAAAACAGCCTCAATAACAAATTTTATCACATAATGGAATTTTTGTTCATGAAATTTTATTTTATGCCACTCAATATTGGTCTTATGTTATTAAAAAAAAAAAAAAAAAAAAAAAAAAATTATTGTTTAACATAAGTGAATTTTTTTCAAAACAGTTATATAAAAGAAGCATGCAAGATACAAAAACGTCTTAAGATTTAAGTCAACTCAAAATAAATTTCAAACTTTTAGAAATATTCCTTTAAATTATTAAATTAATTTAAATGTACTTCATTAATTTGTAGAATATGCAGGTTTTTAGACACTAACTATTAACAAAATAAATTATGAAGAAATAAATAATTTTAAGTAAAACATAATAAATATTTTACCGTCATAATGGCATCAATATATCAACAACAAGTCCCTCCCGAGGATCAGGGATGCATAAATCACAATAGCCACCACATTTACCTTTAACTACTTGGTCATTCTGAAATATTTTTAATAAAAAATATTTAATGATAAATCAAAATATATCTCAACAGAAAAATTACTAAATTTTTAAAGAATTTTTAAAAAATAAAAAAATAGTCTTTATACATTAAAAATGTTTGACTAATGAAGTAAAATTTAAAAAGAAATTAAGGAAAAATAATATTTATATTTAATTGTACAAATATGAGTATATTAACATTATTATTTTTATATATGTAATTTTGACAAATTACACAAATAGGAAAAAAGTTAGTTCAAATCATATAGATTTTGAAAACATTCTATGCATTTTGGATTTTAATGAACTGTCTCAAAAAAATATCATTCTATGAAAACACTTATTTGTAGGAATTATAATTGATTAGAAAGCTATTTATTTTGTAAGACAAAAATAAATTACACACTAAACAAAATTTCCTACTTTTATATGAAGGATATAGTAATGTATTACGCAAAAATCTTACAAAATGTGAAAAACTTAGTAAATACAAAAGTATGTATAATTGTTAAACAATATGGATAATATGAACTGCCACAACATTTCATAGTTAAAATGTGTTTTGTTGTATAGAAATAATAAAAATATGCTTTTATTTAATGTTATGATCACATGGCAGATGGCATTTAATCATATTCTTCTAATTTCAATTTAATGTATTTATTAAAATACAATCCAGCACTTAAAGGTTGTACTAAATACTGTATTTTCCGAACTAAAGGTAAATTTTAATTTTTCTAATTCCTATACACATTTTGTCATTTTTCATATTTTTAGGCAATTACATTTATTGTTATTAAAATCTTCATTAATATCATTCCTGCTTCATATTCATCATCACATATTTACAACAACAGATTTTTGAATTCCTAGTGCAGAAACATCTTATAAACGAATGTCTACATGAAACAAAGATAAAATATATATACCCTAATTCTTTGCAAAGTAAGCTCTGCCAGCCCTGATTTTGATATCCACTGTGCTTCTGATGCAACTCGAAAGTCAGTACCTTGTAAGGAAATAAAAAATATCCCTTGAGGACATTTAGGCTTCCTGGAACAATCTCCAGAAGTTCCATATGGTACAGGATTACCATAAAATGTAGTACTGAATGTATAATCATTCGCTGAAAATACACAGTAACATATTCTACGTTAATAATTAAAATAATTTTTTTCAATGACTAAAAACTGCATACTTAAGTTTCTTAAATCAACTACATTTTGGAATAATTTTATTTAAAATCAAACTAACTTAACACAGAGAAACATAGAAAGATTTTAAAGAAAAATATACATAATTAAGTAAAAATATGTATTACGAATGCGGCAAAATTTTCATCTTTATTTATATGAAATTTATAATTTTATGAAACCTCATTCAAATGTTTAACAATATATTAAAATTACATTAATTTTAAAAATAATGTTTTTTTTTAATTGTTCTAACAAAATGATATTTTCCAAAAATTATAAAGTTATCACATTGAAATTAGTATTAATTTTTAGTTAAATTGTTGCTTACTCTTGAAATATTTGACATATGTCAAATCACTCAAGCAGGATATTGATTGAAAATATATATAATAAGGAAAATAATCATTAAGTCCTCTTTAGAAAGTCTGATGCAACGTAGAATGTGATCCAGTGAAACAGATGGTAACAGCATTTTTTACAGGTTAGGGAGATGTTTTTTCCACAAAGGAAAGATATTTATGGTGATCAAATGTTAGTCAAGTCAAAGAAGTTTGGGAGCCATGGTCACTTTTGATTTCTAAGAGAGTGTCAGAGGATGTTCCTAAGTATTAATGGTGTATAGGTGGAATACACCATATTAAATAGAATTTAGATCCTTTACTTGAGTACAGTTGTTGTTGTTGTTAAATACATGAAAAATCTCAGTAGCTGTTTCATTATCACTACCTATTTTGACCAGTCTATCACTAACGTTAACATGTGATCAGATCTATTGAAGACAATTGTAGCAGGTTTAAGAGAACTTCCACAGTTTGAACAACATAGAAACCTTGGTTACATCATTTGTGGGGGATCAGCCACTAAAGTGTTGTATTTAATTAAACAGAACATATGGCTTAAGTTAAGAACAAGCAAATATGGTCGAAATTGTTTTACTTTAATTTTGATGTTTATTGGAATAAAGTTACCAGTAGTTAAATTATTATTCAAGATATCAATAAGAGAAAAATTTGAAGTCATGACATATTAGGTATAAAAGCAATTAACATTATGAATGTTAATTGTTTTATTGTGTATAGGATAATGATATTACATTTCATATAGGATAATGATATTAGTAATTAACACTCATGAATGTTCTTCCAAAGCAGAATATCATTAAAAAAGTAAAAATGTTACAAACTTAATTTTTTACGTATGAAAAAATTTGCTAGATAAGATATAAATTCCCACTATGATTTTGCTTTAGAATACAAAGTTTGAAATGAGAAATCAGTTATAAAAATTAAGCTTATATTTTAAGTTAATAGCAGAGATTGAATCACATTAAAAACTTTGTAAATTAAATTACAGACATTTTACATTATCCTTCTTTTCCCAACTAAAATTTCTAATTTGTAAAGAATTTAGATCACAAAAATTTTAAGCCTTCAACTATGAAACATTAGGTAAAAAGAGACTAAAGTGAATTGAAACCATGCAATACAATTCAAACTTTCAAGGAAAAAGAATTTGAAATTCCAAGAGGTAATATCACAGGAAAACTTAAGACTTTCAATGAATATTTGGTAAATATAGTTAGACATATTAATATAAAACAAAAAATTTTTTCACAAAATTGTCATGAACAATACAATATATTTGTTTCTATCACTGAACAATTAAATTTGACAAATATCTTTCCAATATAAAATTATTTTAAGAAATTTCATACTAGAAGCTTCATTGTTGTCACCGAAGAAAAAGATATCTCCAAATTTATTTCTGATATTATACAGTAAAAAGCTTGTCTCTTAAATAAAGGGTATTGTAATAAGCGAGGAAGCAGATAAAAATCAGAAATGAGTGCCACTGCTGTAGCAAGTAATTTGCTCTGCATTGACTTTATGAGGCACATAAGCTTAGGATGAGAAAATATTATATAAATCACAATAAAGTGGTTCAGTACTACCTATTCCAAAATGGAATACTTCTTTATTATCTTGCAGATTACAGGAATTAAAATACTTTTGAAAAACTGATTTATGTTTCTAATATAAATAAATGCCTGCATGGGAGATAAAACAACTGGATGCATTTTTAATATATGCTGAATATATTCTACTTCCTAATTTAGCTGAAGAACACATTTTTAAAATTACCCAGAAAATCAAATTAATATTTACATGCACATTTTAAAAATTATACAGAAACTAAGTGCAATTTACACTTAAAATTTAAAATATTTTTAAACTAATCATAGAAGATACTTAGTTCATATATTCAGCTTATTACAAAATTAAAAAATTAATAGAAACAAGTTTCAAAGTTATTTAAAACCGAATTCCATAAAAAGTTATAATATTAAGCACTTTAAAATTTGTATTAAATATATTTTTTTATTTTACTCATAATATGAAATTTTAACTTTTAAGCAGAAACCAGTAAATTAGAAGTTAGAAAGACAGTTAAACATATTTTATCATCCCTAACATGAACTCAATATTTCAGACCTACATTAAATCTATATAAAATATTGACTCCAGAATAACACAGAATATGCTAAGTTAACAAAAGTTCATAATTTATATCAAGTAAAATATGTTATTGCTTCTTTGATGGGACCATCATCTCCTCTGAAAAAAATGTATCACCTGTTTCAACTAAAATTGTTTTAAAATAAATATTAATAAGTTATTTTGTTAACTACACCACTTAATCATTTAAAATTTATAAATAATTGTCAGAATAGTCATTACTTTAAGATAGATAAATATTTCACTCTTAATCAGTGAAAATTAGTTTAATACATCAAAAGAAAATTCTCCAAAATTTTATTTGTGATGAAGATAAAATTCAAAATGTTATGAATTTTTAGCATAAAACTTGAAAATATGCTAAGGTTTTATGCAATAACATTTACTAAAATATTCTCTTATATATAGTAGTGTATAGTACTTTGAAGGTTACTGTTATAATGTACGCTTAAAATCTTTAAGTACATATTATTGAAACAAATATCCATCATTTTAGTTTTAAAATGATTTGCTGAGATATAACTTATTTTTTTAAAGTCTTTGTCAATTTAAACAGCCCGCTTATGTTAATGTTTGAATGAGTAAATAATTGTTCTAAGAATACTTTTTTGTAACTAAATACTACATATTTTTGTAAAAAATGAATTATAATAATTCCTAGTTTCATAAGATAATGATATTCCAAATATATTCATTGAGATTATTTTCTTACTATTAGAATGATAAAAGTGGCATCCTTGTCTGTACCCTTTAATTGGTGTTTTACACAGGCTGCTATTCAGATTTTTAATGACTTTATAAAAATTATGCAAAATATTTGTATTCAGATTTTATGGTGATATTTTTAAGTTGCATACATCACAATACATTGAGATTTTTTTTAAAAAAATTTACTTTATAATAGAAGTTAAAAAAATTTAGTCAACATTTTACATGTACTACTAAATTAGGGGTATTTTGTCAAGTTTAATATTCGGAAGAAAAGTAAGAAATACACCAAAAACCATAATTTCAATATTTTAGCAAAGATAAATTGTAACAAAGGCTTGACTTAAAAATTTGATGGTCATCATGAAATAAAAAAAAATAAAAAAAAAAAAACTTTATGAAATCAAAAGTACAAATATTAATCAAAAAATAACTGGTGCCCAATGAAATGTACAGTAACAAATAAGTGTATTTAAATAACTAATTTCAATAGTATACATATTTCCTCATACACAAATAGTTCTCTTAACTTATCTGTGTATTTTTCATACTCTGGAAAAAACACCCAGAAAAATAAAGAGAACAAACAATTTAAGAAATTAAGTAATTAAAAACTTTTTTCACAAAATCATTTAAAAAAGTGCATATGAATACTTACTTATTATATTTAATGTAGTGATATTTAAAGCAATTTTATAAAATATTGTATAGCCAAAATCACTTCTGCTGCATTCACAGTTTTGTAGAACATCATTGGAAAAACAGTTTTCAGAAGTATCAGATCTAAAGCTGCAAAAAAGAAACTTTAAAATTAACAATTTGAAAAATCTTAGTATTCTTTAAACTTGCATTTTGTAAAACAAAGACCATCGTTTTTGTAAGAAAGTGAAATCTCTTGATATGAAAAATTCTATATAAAATTTAAATAAATTTGTTTATTAAGGCAGATTTATATTGAAACACTTTCTCTAAATTGAAAGACATACCTTAGGATGCCATTTATTAAATTTCAAAACTACCAATATCTCACCAAGATTATATCTAACAAGATTTGCATTCACAAAGATTAAAATGTATGCTTATCACAATTGTTGTTAAACTAGCAAAGCATGATTTTAAATATTTATGAAATAAAATACATGGTTAGATAAAAAAAAAGGTTAACTTAGATAAAAAAAAAAAAAAAACATGATATAAAAATGTTTATATCCACAACTATTATGCACAAGATAACTGATACATTAATATGAAATCTTTAACCAAAATTGCTCAATGAATTTTGTAATTTCATATCATTTTTGATTTTGAAGGAACTTTGTGGTATTAAATTTATATAAAACTTTTGGACTTAAACAATAAATTTTTGAAGTGTTATTATTGATACTTATTCTTCTGATGTAGGAAAGCCTGCATCAGGTTCAATAGGCCCTGACTGGCCAGATACCCATAGACCAGATCCTACCCATTCCACAGCTGCCTCCAGGAGGCATCAAGATAATCAAGAAGGTAGGCAGGACTGGACTGGCAGGGAGAGAAAGTCTCTCTACTGAAGAATCTCAAACATTTTAGATGGCCACTTCTAAACCTCGCCATGACCGTTTGAAAAGGCCGGAGGCCACTGCATAACAGGTAAATTTTTGAAGTTACATCATTAAACATATAATCACTCATATATTAATTTAATTCTTTATTAAAGAAATTATAAATAATATAATAATTTACATATGTAACTAAAATTATATGCCATATTCTGAAATGATTTTTTAGAGGCATTAGAAATTAAAATATCTACATTTTTTTCTGCTTCCATATATTATTTGTATTGTAATAAAAAGTTTTGAAAACAGAAATTATACATCAATTCCCTAATCATTCTCTGAAATGCAACAAAGGAATAGCTTTAAATTATTTTAATCATTATATTTGCTGAAATATGAAAAGCACTTTTTGCAATATTCTATGGATAAGAAAATTCCTCATAAAATGTAATGAAAGTTAAAAGGAAATCAGGTTGTCCAAATATTTTATCAATTACACAACATGACATACTAGCTGAAATTATATTTATCTTTTCAATTTTACTCTATTTGAAGTCATTAATATTTCAATACATTGCTAATTAAAAATATATCATTTAACAATTTAATTGGATGAACATAAAATTCAACTCAAACAGAAAAAGTTTTTCATTTTTTATTTTTGCAATCAAGCTTTAAGTATAATACACTGGGCAACTAATCCAGTTTATCTGCAAGCATTTTCGTAGATAGCTGCTAAATAGTAAAAAACTTTTATGGATAAAATGGATTACAAAACATATTGCAGTTACTAAGGATCGATAATTAACAGCTATAAATAGTTTCTTTGTAAATTTTTTGCACACTATTTCTGTATACACATTTACCAATAATTCAAAACATATTACTGAATTTAAACGTCATGCAAACTTTGCTTTGTTTCTTTTTCTCTGTGATAGGAGAATTTACAATTAACATGTTGTATAAGCTTAATTGTATGCATTTGACAAGAGATTAATGGTAAATCTAACATTATATATGCACATTAATGTTTTTATGTTCACTACATTTTTCAAAAAACTTATAACTTATATTAAATTATATTTACCTTATAATGGTTCATTCAGAGATGCACATGAAATTCTTTCACATGATCTCTTAAATTTCAGGTATAATTTACAACTAACAAGATAGGCATTTTTATGCAAAAAAATTTCAAGCTTAGAAAAAATTTAAAACAGACCAAGAAAACACAGTAAAAAAAATGTAAGAAATATCACTCTTTATGGAGTAAAAAAAAAAGCTGTTAATTGAAATTTCCACAATCAAATTATCAAGAACATTAAAATGATAATAGTTAATTTAAGCCAGAATATTAAATATTGAAATTATTTTAATAGTTAGAAAATAAAATAGTTAATTTAAGCAACTGATGCAAATGATTTTGAAAGATAAATAATCAATGCTGTAAAAATATTATATGTTAAAAATGGCAAAAATGTTGAACAGAATATATTTCTAGACTAACAATTTTTCTGTAAAAGACTTATAAAAATCACTATTAGAACATTCATAAAATATTTCAATTGTTTACAATTTTCACAGGGAATAAGATTTCATGAACTGTATAAATATAGTAAAATTTATGGAAAAGAAACATAAAATTAGTAAAATAATAATAGTAAAATAACTAGAAACAAAATAAAAGAGTGCAACAGCCATAAACTATTACATCATCATGTCATAGCAAAGGAACATTCAATTTTCTTTTAAAAAAAATGTTTCAGGTAATTTAATAAAAATGATGGGTTTCTTGAAATCCTAAAAACATTATTACCTATTTTACCATACAACTTTTGAACTTAATTCAATGTAATAAATAACAATAGTCAGAAAAGTCATTTCAATTACAAAGATAAAACAGAAATATTGAATTTTAAATAGATTTTTATTAAAAATATATAACATGCTTACTTGTTTCCAAGCTCTGTCGAATAAATAACAGCATAATTATGGTCCCTAAGTATTATATATTCTTGTGGGTTTCTCGTATTCATAGCATGACAATATACAGTCACTGGTTTTCCTTTGATATAAATAATATAATCACCGTCATTTGCCTTTTTCTTTAAATTCTGAACATCAAGACAACTTTTTGGTGTACCTACATTTTGTTAAAAGGATAAGTAAGATTAGACTTATTTTATTATGATAATATTAAAAGTAAATGTAATTCTATGTTAGTAACACACATTGTTACCAATAAAATATATATATTAAAAAAATTGCAGCTCTGAAACTTGGCATTAAACAGGATTTTATTAATATTTGAAATGCTTAACGTTAGTAAAAATAACAAGTAAATACATTTGTAACTCACAATTAAAATAAGCTGAAAGCAACACTTAAAAAAGTTCTCCAATTTGAATAAAGGGAAATATGAAATTGGATAATCACTTCCAAAATTCGGAAACTTTAAGAAAGTTGGTTTTAAGCAATACTCTTTTGCATTACAAACAAATTCTATTTCAAAAACATTTTATTGATCAAGAGCCACTTTTGTGCACGACTGCTAATTTGATTTCAACTTTAAAATGGAATATCATCTCACAGAAGTGAGTAGTGAGATAGGCATAATAAACTGCATATTAATTGAAACAATATAGTAATTGTGTGATCTTGGCAGTTGTTGATCACAGATAGCACACTCAAGTGTTGCAAAGGTTCAAAATGCTATCTAGTCCCTTCTAACTACATTCTTAATCTTTTCACTCTTTACCCTTTTTTCTTACCTTGTTATCACAAACTTATAACAAACTGTACAAAATAGCTAGGATGAAAGTTTAAGTGGTGTGAAATAACTTATAAATTGCATTGCAAACTAACTTCAAAAACACGGGGAAAATGTTAATGTTTTTCTACAAAAATATATGAAAAGCCAGTAGAAATGACAATGTAATCAAATTTTACTGTTTCATATGACTATATAGATATTTTAAGATTAAAACAGAATTTAACTTTGAAAATAAACAATGAATGTTTCATTAAAATTGCATATATGAATCATTTATTTACACTTTTTTCATAATTTTCTTCCTGCATAACTTAAAATTACAGCAGAATTATTTTGATTAACTACACATCATTACGAACTAATGTAATGTAACTACAAGTACTGTAAAATGCAAGGAAAAAAATATTAGCACTTGAATGTCATTTCTTCCAATTCATTTGCAAAAGACATAATAAAATTTTGTTAGAAACAAATAATATAAATATAAAAATGAGAAATCAACTTACATTCAGGTAGTGAACAGGGCCTTTTCTTTTTTGGTTTTAAAGAAGGGTTGCACTTAAAATTTGGAACCTTTTGTCCATCCAGAGTACGTATACAACGTAATTTTCTTTTCTGCTTGGGATTTTCACAACTGCCTTCACACTAACATTTTAACAAAAATACATTTATTACTGTACAAGTGTATAGAAAGCACAGTGCAAATTTGTTTAATAACTGCATTAAATTCTAAACATGATAAATTAGGAACTTTATCATATAGTTAGCTCCAAGTCAATTGCAATTTTTTTAAGCACATTGCAATAATTCACTAAGAAAATTCGACTAAGAAATAAATAAAGATTTAAAAAAATATAGTAGAAAATTTCTCTGAATCAAATAATTAACAATCTGGCTTTTAAATAACATCCCAAAATTTATACAAAAATTAAATAAGAAAAGCTGGTACTTTTACACATTAATATTCCCATTTACATCAATAAATGAAAATATTTTATTTTGTTCAAATTTCTATATGGTAATTGCTTTGTTATATAAAAGCTTAAAATTTTGTATTTACAACTTTTCCAAAAATATTTGAATCATTATAATTTCTGTTATTGTTTAAAAAATGCAGAAAATTAATTTTTAGAATTTACTCAAATATTATAAAATACATGTAGTCACATAAGTGCAATAAGGATAAAAAATACAACATCATATTGATGATAAAATTTAAATTCAATAGTCAATTATAGCAATTGAAAATATCAGTAAGAAACAGTAATTGGGGCGCTCATACATTTATTAATTAATAAAAGAAAGGAAAAGGCGCTTATAAGACCAATTTTACTCTATGTTAAAGAAACTTGGATCCTAAATTCAGATATACAACAGTCACTGGATATGTTCAAGGGGAAAATCCTCAGAACAATCTTTAGACCAGTGGAGGAAGGTCATAGAAAAAGCAAGATGCAATTTTGAACTATTTTAAAAAGGTTGTATAGACAACCACAAATTATACAAATCATCCAGTTACTGATTAAGAAGGCTTGGCCATGCTGAGAAAAAGTAAATGGTAAACCCACAAAAATATTAAAATTTAAAAAACCTGAGGGGTCCCAGGCTAAAGTTAGACCACATACTAGATGACTGGATGAGGAAAACAAGGCCTATAAAGGGTAGCTGTACTTGTAAAGAACATTAAAAAAATGTTGGATCCTAGGTGAATCAATTAGGACACTCTAATAAAATGATAATGAGAAGAAAATGGATAATCTAGTTACAAATCACAAAAGATGTGTGAACATAACAAATAGTTATTCCTTAATAATAATATTTCTTACGTATCATCAAATTAATAAATAGCACTAGATAACATTAAATACAAAATTCAAATCAAAACTAAGGGATGTTAAGTACCAATGATATTTCCATTGAGAAGAAACTCCATAAGAAAAAGAAATTAATGGTGTATGATTGCTTTAGGATGAGAAAGTGACAAATAGCTAATTGAAGCAACATACAATAGAAATGTGTAATGTTCTTATGAATCAGTAAATAAAGGTGAAAAAATGCCTATTATTTTTAACCTGTAGAATTACTTTTGAAAAACAATGGCAAAGAAATCAAATATTTCCAGATAAAATGGACAAAAATATTTTCTTACTGCTTGTCTAATTTTCTAGTCATAAAAGAGCATGGCATAATAAATTGTATAAAAAGAAAATTCATTAGTTATGAAGTCATTTAAAATATTCATTACAATGTAACGATAAAAAGCATAAAACAAGAAAACTATAGCAGTGTTAAAAAAACACAATAATACAACGCTGGTAGCTCTTTCAGAGCCTTTAAATAATTTGATTTTTAAAAATCATAACTTTGATCACTTTTAAAAGAAGAAAATTTATTAATGAAAAAAACAAATTCAAGTGGAAGAAAGTTTTAAAATTTGAAATTGCAGTCTTAAATCTCTTTAATCTTTTATTTCTCAAAATTGCAAAAGATTTTATCACCTTAAATAAGAAAACAGACAACAATGCTCAATATAATAATTTGTTGTTACAACCAGGGAGTATATTTTCAAATTAAGCTCTTGAAATTCAAATATTAAATAAACATGTTTTAAATTTTTTGTAAGCTTCTTAGTAAAAAATTGTATACTATAATACCTATGTAGTGATCACCACTAATTAAGTAATAAAATCCTGATTCTTGTATTCCTTTATTCTTATAAGTAGTGAATACTTAATTGCTATTTGAGATAAGATATTATCTCGATTCTAAAAAAGATCCATATTTCTACTCATGGCAATTTAACATTTGTTATCAACATTTATATTTTTCATTCACAATACTGATTTGCATTATTTTTCAGAATTTTTGTTGCTAGATGACTTTTCAATCTTTGTAGTTTTGATACAACATTGTTTCTATTTTAAATTTTGATGTTCATTAAAACAAAAAAAAAATTCTTTTCTCCTTAAAAGGAAATAGTATTAATATATATAATAAAGCATGTCAAATTTTCAGATGAAATTATCAAGTTCAAAATTAAAAACCATTTGAATTTGCACTCTTCTGACCAGTTATTCAGTATTTCGAATGATTTGTAACAAAATTAATAAATGTTTACAGAACTATCTTCAAATCTATTTTGAAAATTGACATTTTTAAACATTTGAATGGAAGAATTGGCAGGCACATTTAGTTTCTTTAAATTGACTTTACTTCCAAAGAACTTAAAAATCATGTCTTTTACAATAAAAAATATCTTATTCAGTTACAGTTATCTAAATGTTCACCATTTTCACAATAACTGCATCCTAAAGACATGTTCACGATCTGTTAAACATAATATGATGATGAAACATTGCATAATGTAATTGAACAAAAATATTCATCTTCACTAATATTTTTAAGATTTGTCAATAACAAAAATTAATTTAAAAAATTAATTTCCAAAGACAGTAATTTCAATTTTTTTAAAATAAGTTTACAAATTATAAAATTTTACTGTGTTGATAGATAAATAAAAACAAATGTAAAAGAATAAAGCTAAGAAAATTGTTATACACACTTTTCTCCATTCATCCGGCTTCCATATATATTCACTCGAGCAATTGCCGTAGTTGCATTTTTCAGCAGTTTTTGGTTTCCGCACATAGCCACAAAGACGTCGAGATCTGGCTTCATCAATTTCTTCAGATTCAATCCAACCATAACTATTCACAGCATGGCAAGAAACTTTTCGACTCCTAACACCTTCATCACAAGATTTTGAACACTAAATAAATTAAACGAAGGATATATGGTTTCAGCCAAGTACCTCAAGTTCAAAAATTGTTTTATCTAACAAACATGATTATGAATTGTCTTCAAAAAAATGAAATCAATAGCAAAAATTATCAAAATAAGTTTTGTACAAATAATAAAAGCATTATGTTTGCACTAGCTCATTCATTTTTCCCACAACATTAATTTTGAATATAATATTTAATAAAATTAAGAACAAGATTCTATTCAGAAGATATTTAAATGAGTTAAAATATTTATACATATTATACACATTTTCTATCCATAACAAATTTCTCTTTTGTTTACATCAACAATTATTTGAAAGAAACTATTTTTAGTATTTTCA
The DNA here is from genome assembly GCA_026290005.1 of Latrodectus geometricus. Lineage (NCBI taxonomy): Eukaryota > Metazoa > Arthropoda > Arachnida > Araneae > Theridiidae > Latrodectus > Latrodectus geometricus. The sequence continues at coordinate 71,437 of JAPDSC010028941.1, read as the reverse complement.
TGCTTATTTTGGGTCTTCAGCTTTAATACTATTTTAGAAATTGTGAAATTATCAGTAAAATATCTTCTGTTTAACATGTTCTTTTAAACTTTCCCAAATTAAACACATCTGATTAAAAATATTTTAAGTTCATTTAATAAATGACATTAAGTTTATTTTATAAAGCTGTTAAAGAATAATTTAATCAATTAAAAGAGTGCTACTTATGATAAATGATAATAAAATATTGCCTATGAGAGAGAACAGCCAATAAATAATCTCACCTCAGACCATTCTCCTGTAATCCAAGAATAAGGGCATGGTCGTAGCTTACATTTTCGTTTTCTTTTCGGCTTCTCTTCTAGATTACAAAACTCATCAGGAACATGGTTGTTTTCATAATCAACACATACAATTTGACGAATTTTAAATGTCAACCCACAAGATGCATGACACTGAAATTAAAAAATTAAAACTAAAAAAAAAACCAGAAAAACTTCAAAAAGCTGCAAAAAAAAATTTAAAACTGCATATAAAAAAATTCGTTTTTCATTCTAATATAAAGCACCATTAAGAAGTGAAGAGTCACTACTATAAGTAAATTTTTGAAATGCGTATGTTTTATGTATCTTTTACACAAATATAATATCTAATCATTGCTCCAGAGTTCCAAAAAAATTATTCTTGTTACTGAAATATTTCTAAGAATTAAATCACTATAATCATCCATATAGATGGGTAAAAATTAAGACAAATGATTCAAATGACAGGATGTTTTATTTAATCCTCAAAAATTCTGTCATTTAATTGCAAAACAGTTAAAAATCTTAAATTAATTCTATGATTTTCTAAATAGATTCTAAATAAATATAGATTCTGCATAAAAAATTTAACTTTTTTTGAAATAATTATTAATATTTTTGCAAAAAATTCATGGTCACATACCAACTAGGCAATGGTAAATATTTTGTGTACATTTTATTACTAAGAAAAATTCTTGACAATTCTCAAAGGTGACAATAATTTTATCTAAATTTTATAGATAACTAGATTCTATGCCCATTCTATGTCTACTATTGTATAAATATAATGGAGAGTATAGGGTATGAGTATTCGTATGCTATGTCCTTATATTACTGAGATGCTCATTATAATACTTCCAAGTATATACAAGCTGCCTTTAGAATCAAAAGAATTTACATTGAATTCAGTTTCATCAATGATAATAATTATAAGGACAGCAGATCTTTCTCAGCATAACACATAATTAAACACAGGTAAAAGTTAATAATTTTCACACAAAGCGCACATATAATACGTGATGACAGTATTATCATCACTTCCATTGCTTACAATGAATGAATATTATACAACATCTTACTTATGAACAGTGACAAGTTTTCACAAACAGTAAAATTATTTTATTTGTCATGGTTTGTCCAAGTATTGTATATCAGTGATATTTGCATGAACTGAATTTTGCTAATTGGATTCAAATCTAACTACCATAACATTAAAGATTACTAGTTAAAGTATAACTTTAACATCTAAAGCACAAATCAACTTTCATGTCTTTGATCATTTATCATTAATATTGACATTGATGAAGACATGTACCTCCGATGATGAATTACATTTTTTGGATAAGTAAATTACATGCAGTAAATCTTTGTGAAAGCATTGAGGAATGATAATGTTACGTCCATATACACAAGTGGTGGGCATTTAACAAATTGACAATTGTCTTTAAATTTTTTGGATTTTGAATTTATAATTTATTTAAAATGTTTTTTAAATTAAGTTATTATGTATAAAGTATTAATATATATATATATATATATATATATATATATATATATATA
>JAPDSC010028941.1:14828-69196 GCA_026290005.1 Latrodectus geometricus | reverse complement strand
TATATATATATATATATATATATATATATATATATATATATATATTTGTTTTCATAAATAGTAAAAAAAATCAACTTTGAACACAAATAGACAAGTTAAGACATTACGAGTGAAAATATAAAATCTATTTTTACGTACTAAGGAAATAATACAAAATTTTACTCCCCTCACAAAATTCATCAGTCTTTTATTTTAAAAAATTCAAATATTATACGTGCAACTTAATTATCATTAATCACATATCAATTGAGCAATAAATATTACTTTTTACAGATTTTAAGAATTGTTTTTAAAGTTAATTAAATTGTTAAAATAATTTTTCAAATAAATTCCAACAGAACATAAAGTATATATTAAAAAATTATCTATTTTGCCCAACATATCTTACTTCCTGCACAAAATTTATATTCAAATATTTTTTGAATTTTCATTTTTTTATACTTCAAATAACAACACATAATTGATTCTTCTCTATTTTGAATGACTTGTAGACAGTGTTAATGCTTCAAAAACCTTATTATTTTTATAGTATGTATCTATTAAATATTTATTTAATATAAATTTTTATAAAAAAAAGTAAAGAAAAAGTACTGTTCATAGGACAATTTTTTGTAATTATATATACTTAAGAACAAAAAACTAAATAGTGCTTTTTCAGATGATTTAATCATTTGTAGATAAAATTACATGAATTAGCTAAGATGATTTTAAAGTACAGAGAAAATAATGATTTAAAAAGAAAAAACAATTTTACATTCAATAAGACATTTTCTATAATTCTTAAATTATATAATTGACTTTACCATTTGCACTTGAAATACAGAAAGTAATAACTGCACTAACACAGAAAAAAAATTTGTTCTCATTAAAGTAAATTAACAGAATATGACTGAAAATATAGGGAAAAAAATGTAATGAAAAAACTGAAGTAACACAAGAAAAATCTGTATCGACTGCTATTGAAAGCTACAATTGTAAAAACTTTTAGACATATTAAATAAATAATTTCTTGCATATTTGAAAAATTTTTCATAATATCACAGGAATATCTCAAAAAAAATTCTTAAAGGTAAGGAAATATATCGCAAATTAATTACAATGTAAACTACAATTTTTATACACAATATTTAAAATAAATAAAATATTTTATTCAATATAATACTTATTTATAAATTAATAATTATTACTAAAACAATTATGGTTGTCTGTTTACAAAAATTCTATATCCAAATATTCTGAAAGGTTGAAAATATCCTTTCATTTTTAAACTTCCCCTTTCAAAACAAATAAATTTCCATGTGAAGTGAGAACTATTGTGGTCTTACTTCACTGAAGATTTTAATATCAAAAGGGGCCAGTCTGTAAAAATGGAGTATGATCACTTTTACTCATTATATGTATGAAATTTAAATGGTTTGTTTTAGTTTAAATTAAATACTGAAATTAAATGCTTAAAAATCTAAACTCACCTGGGACCAAACTCCTTTATGCCATTTGAAAGAACATTCAGGTGGTATTTTACAGCGTCGATGTTCAGTTTCTGGTTTGGGTTCATAGCAGTTATTATCATCAACTATTTCATCTCCTCTGATACAATGGGAAAATCTGTATTGTTCGTGGAATTTGCAGCTCGATGGGCACTTTAAAAATATTTAGTTTATGAATTAATTTTGAATTTATAAAATTACACTAATTCATTAAGAGATTATATATTAATGGGATTAAATTGCATGTAAAAAATTTAAATAAAGCTTGAAAAGAACAAAGATAAATTAAAATTATTTTATTACATTTGAAGTAAGCCATATACAAATAAAACATTTCTTCCATAACTATCGTCAAATACTTCTAAATTAACTACAAAATTGTTACATGCTCATTACTTTCTAAGCAAAGTAATACCGCTATTTGAATATTAAGTTAATGCTTGAATTAGTTACATTAATATCTCATTTATTGTTGATTGATCCAATTTGTGTGAATAAATTCAATATAAGAAAAATATGCTAAAAACATCAGAAAATTACACATTTATTCTTCAGAGGAGTTATAGAACAAATGGAAATTATAAATTAAGTCATTTTAATTGTACTATTACTTTTTAACTTAAAATAATAAAATTAGGAAGCTATAAAATAAAAATTATGCATTAAAACATATTGTTTACTTCTTTAAGATTGATAAATTTCTGTAAATAAGATGGATGTGAATTTCATTGAGTTTGTTCTGAACATTAGAAATTTAAATAACTTAAATTTATCATAGTAAATAAACTCAATCTCATAGTACAAAAAAATTTCAAACTTTTCACACTAAAAATGGTTAACTAGTACAAACAAATGCAGTTCCTATCAGAAAAAACAATTTCTTTTAAGAATAAGAAAATGCACATAAATCTGAAATAACTCAATCACAGAAACCAGATTAAAGATACATCTTGTAAAAGAAAACTGAAATGACAGCATCTGTTATGAGACAAATTACAGTGTACATTTAGAAACTCCTACAAGTTGGGATGGTTTGGTCACATTTACTCCATTTAAAGTTTCTAAAATTTGGCATCTAATAATCTGAGATATCTGACATTTGAGACTTTTGAAAAATTTAAGATTTACTGCATATATATTTATATTTTAATTCAGAAAAAAAACTGTTAGCTATTATTATACTTTAATGTTTATGAAGCTTATTCAAAAATGTCACTTTCATTCACAAGTGTTTCCATTATTTTGATAACCATCTGCAAGTTTTTTTACAATGAAACTACTTTTATGCTTATATATTTCACAAGAGATAATATTATAATAACCAACAGTCAATTCAAATATACTAAACATCAAGTTTGAGTAATTTATACCTTTATTAAAGTTTTGTTATTTTGTTAAATATCAAAATATTTCATTAACATGTGATTACATCTTTCAGCATTAATTTTAATATTGTATTATTGTTATATAAATATGTATGCACATACAATATTCATTTTTTGCGTTTTTTTGTTACTACAAAATAATTCTGATTATATTTTAATATGTTATACATCAAAGGTTATATTACATAAATTAAATGCAAATTTAATATTAACATTCAGGGGTTGCTCTAGAAATTAACAACAGAAAATTTTAAATAAAACAGTAATAAACATTGTTTAGCATCCTTATTGTTTACTGATATCATTAGACTGGCCACAATAACTTCATTATATTGTTAAGAGTGTTACAAATGTAGTGCGTTTCTGCTTATGAGTGACATAAATTACTTTAAACTAAAACACATAAATTACTTTAACCATGTTTCTTTTTTTTTTTTTTTTACATAAATATGAATGAATGTTTTCTAAGTAAAAGAATTATAGTTACATGAATTTAAAAATGATTTACAGGGCAATTAATTACATCCTATTTACTTAAAAAATACAGATTAATGCAAATTTAGATAAATTTAATAGTTTCACATCTATTAAATAGTATATTTATGACTAATTTCATGGTATAATGAAAACACACAAATACAGCTGCTTATAGAAATCATCCTCATACACTTTTTAATTAAAGATTTAAAAAAATCCAGTAATATCTAAATGCTTTTCTATATTTTTGATTAAAAATATAGAAAACACAGAAACTACATTGAATTATATTTATAAAATATTTAATCAACCAGATAAAAAAAATAAAGGTTAATTTTATGTGAACATACTTGACTCCATTCAGACAACTTCCACTTTGGACAAATAGATGAAATACATGCTTGTGATTGTGGAGGAATAGGCTCTGGACATTTACTTGGGTCTTCTTCATGGCCTTGCATATTTAGGCAAGCAATATTTCGATTCTGCACTCCTTTATCACAAGTGGTTGAACACTAAAAAATCGTTTATAAAGCACATTATATAAGCATTTCACATTTATATTTAAATAAATATAAATGGAATGTTTATATATTATGATACTTGAATGAACATTTTATATTGGTAAAAATGAAACCATATAAAAAAAAATTTACCGTATTTTCCTGCATATAATCCGCGGATTATGTGTTAAAGTTCTAAATTTCGTTGTGCGTATTATACGCCGACGCGGATAATCTGATAAAAAACATTCTCCATCAGAAAAGCTTACAAGAATGTTTTCAAAGAAATACTCTTTATGTTTCATAAAATAAATAACAGGTGGTACCAAGATACACCTGAGTTATTTTAACTATAATCGGCTTTTTTCAATTACTTACAAAAACGAATTCAGTTCCTCTTAAAGATATTACAGTTGTAAATTCGCTAATGTCATTGTGCAATTTGCCTTGACGTGAGCTACTTCATTTTTAAAGCATTCAAATTCGTATATCGTTATATTTAAGCGAAAACATTTAAGTTACACAGCAGATTTTAAATTAAAAGCTATAGCGAAAGCAAATAAAAATGGTGTCAAATGTGTTAATGTGAAGTGAAAAAGCACGCGTGGTATAAAAAAAAAAATTGTACAAAATACGCAATTTGTAAATAATCCATTTCTTTCATTTAAATATTAACGAAGCAAATATATATTAATTTAAATATGTCTAAATCATCGTTTTAAAAGATATTAGAAGCTAAATATCGATAAGTTTTACAAGAATCTTATCGAAATTATCACTCTTGATCGATCTCGTGCTTTCATCTCAAGTTTATCGCACTTTGCGATGAAGTGGATCTAGATTGATATGTTTCATGATAAATGCTTTTTTTCTATACAATTTATTAAATGTTTAATCCTACTGTGCATCTTTTTTATTTTATGTGACACCCATATTATCAGCAATACATGTTTTAGACTATTCGCCGGGAAAAATTGCCTCGGATTATACGCCGCTGCGGATTATATACAAGAAAATACGGTAAATATGTAGAAATAAAAATGTTTTAAGCTAAAAAACATTGTTTCGCAAATAACAACAAGGCCTTAAATATTTATAGCAGCATCTTTTACAAATAAATAATTGTTCATAAAATATTCCTTTACTATTTTTTTAAATGTAACTAAACAAGTCTGACACAATTTTAAACCAATCTGGTATTGATATTGCAATTTTGGAAAGATGAAAATAATGTTGGTAATCAACGTTGTGAAATTCACAAAAAATGATACATTTATTCATTAATTCAAGTTTTATTTTTATTGAACAGGCCATTGAATCTAATATTAATATATTGATTTACTGATATTGATTACCTTTTAACAAAAAAAATTTTTTTGAAGGGAAATTTAATAATTAGAAATCAGAGTAATATAGAGCTATCACAACTGTGCAACAACAATACAAAAACTGAAATTAAAAAAAAATTAAAGCACAAACTTCTTCACATATAGTGAAGAACATAGATGAATTTCAAATCACTATAAGAATAATTATACTTATGTTGTCTTGGGTTACATGGTATAAATAAAATAAACCAATTGAAAAAGATGATAAAAGCTTTTTTATAAAGTATCTTCAGTGCCATTAGCCATATTATACATACAAAATTTGAAAAGAAAAATGTTTCAATTAGTCGCTACTCATCTAAAGTTTTTAATAAAGAATACTCAGGTAAACCCTAATTTTAAGATAAATTACACAAGCCAATAGAAACTGCATAACAAATCCTTTTGAGAATTGTAGATAAAAAAATTTCTGAGAACTTTGTTATACCAATGATTCTTGAGTTGATATTTTTAGAATGGCATATATTTTATTGTGATAATTAGTACACAATCTAGATACTTATCTATTGGCAACATAAAATTAAGAATTTTTAATCATTGAATTTTTTCTCATTAGAGTAAATAAAAAAAAATGTTAAAGCCATGAGGTTAACTCCAGGGCAACAACATGAAATGAACAACACAAATTAAATACAAATAAAAGTTCATACAATTCATATTTTAATAAATTTGATAAACTATACTGTACTTGTATTACATTTTCTCACTAAGAACTACAAACCTTTAAATATGAAACATTAAATTTACCAACATGCAAAATAAGGTTTTACTGAAAAGAATATTCAACTTAAAGTATGCATTTAAATGCAGTGTTTGATTACATATTCAATATTTAATTAATAAACAGCAAGTTTGATTTATTAATATTTTTTACTATATGTAATATTCTATATTTGGCAGTTCAACAAGAAAATTCTATTTAACAGTCACAGTATCAGAATAGAATATCATCCTGCATCAATATGGGATATTATTGATATTCAAATTAAACAATAAATAACATTATAAGGAAATATCCAATGTCAAATTTTTTTTGCTGTTTAAGTACCCTATCAAATAAAATTGTCACAGAATATTATTTACTATCAAAATAGAATATCAAACAATGTTATATAATATCAAATAATGTTTTTTAATGTTGAAATACAATATTATTTGACACTATTTATGTGGGGTCATTTTAATATTCCATAATTTGATGGACAACATTTTATAATATTTATTTATAATATTGGCCATTTAATATTTGCTACTTGGGTTGCCTAACTTTTATTAAGTTGAGCTCAATGCATAAAAGGCATAGGTTATAATACAAGCTAAGTTACTATTGATTTATTGCGTTTGATAGATAATACAATTTCTGCTATTCTAAATTTAAATTTAAGCAATTTAATATAGGAAAAATTGGTAGTATTATACATTACTTGAGACCATGGTCCTGTTATCCATTTAAAATTTTGACATACGTCAAATGAACAAGCCTGTTCTGCTTTTGGTTTTTTAAGGATATCACATGATTCATCAGAAATTCTATGCCCATCATCATTGAAACATAAAACTGATCTTGTTTGTAATCTTTCACCACAGTTGCACTAGAATGAAACATTTGAAATTTAAAACAGCGAAAGAAATAAAATTAAAGTTTTCACATATATCTAAGCAAATTTACAAGAGGGAAAGATTTTTTACTAGAAAATAGCTATTAATTAGTTCATAATTAAATAAATATTGTAAAAGTTTTAGGTATACAATACAATGTCATGTGTGGGACTCTAGAACTGAAAATTATTTATTAAAACATTCACAAAAACAGAGCACTACTCAAGAACATTTAAAAAATGTATAAAAAGGGGCAGTACACAATACCTCACAATAAACTCTTATGTAATTAAAATCTCAATAAATAGAGTAATCTATTACACCCATGAGGGTGAGGTAATTTTGAAAAGTATAACGACTTCTGAAAATCCTATTGCACTTCTTAAAAACTCCCTAGAATTTCAAAATAACCAGCATTTTATCTAAGTAGTCACAAACTAGTAGATTCACCTACATACTTTGACAAGTGTTACACAACTTAAAAATTATTTCCTGAAAAGAACAGAAATAAAACAAATGACCAATTTTTTGAGAAAGATTGAACTACATTAAGTCAAAAGAAAATATTTGTTGATGCAGTTTTTGCAGCTCATTTTTATTCAAAAATTGCTAGTGTTACATGAGTATACAAACACCACCATTATGGCAAAAACAGTTATCTAGTTTTCTCTATTTACACAGAACAACATAAAATTCTTAAACCAGGATTGACAATAAGTAAGATTTATGTAAGGATAAATTTGTAACTTCGTGATTGGATCACTTAAATTTTTCTTTGAAGACTTTTATAGAGCAAATTTTAAAGCATATGGCAGAATCTTCACCTTGGAACAGAAGTGTTAAAATGAACGATAAATATATACTGTAAGTTTGACAGCAATTACTGTCTTCACATTACTTGAATTAATCTAAAACCATTTGCAAACTGCCTGTACTAATAATTATAACTTCCTTTACTAACAAATTACTTCCAATCTTTTTTAAAGAACATTATCAGGATTATTTAAAGATCATAAGGCTTGTTGAAGGCATATATAAGTAGTAGGCTATCAGAAGGCAAATGGCTCTTGAGATTAGAATTAAGGCTTTTTTAGTTTAAAACTCTAGACAAATTCCACTACTGGATCACATAAATGAATCTTTTTATGAAAGTTACAGCCTTTGCTTTAATAATAGGATGCATACTACACAAAAGCTTGAGTGTCATCATAGGGTTGTAACCTATGACTATAAAAAAAAAAATAAAAAATCTTTAGGGCCTGATTAATTCTGCCTTAGAAGTTTTAGTCATAGGCCACATAGTCATTATTTATAATAGGATATGAGATTACATAAATCCATTGAATAACTTTTGAATACAGACCCCATATTTTTCCAGTTCTACTTCTCCCTTCCAGATGCATCAAGACAAAAATTATATTGCTAATTTCATTTAAGATTAAAATAATATTATTTCTAATAATTTTACCTTTTTAGAACAAATAAATTACAATCAGCACCTGGCTGCTGTATAGTAAATCTTTTATAATTGATGAAAAAAATGAAAAATTTTTAAAGCACTCTTAACATGATGTTGAAAATAATATCAAAAATATTTTATTTACAACAATTAAAAAAATTATAAATTTGACATTACCAGAAATTCATTCCTGATTATGTTAGATATTTTCTGAATCGAACTGTAATCAAATTACAGCTAGAATCCATCTCTTCATGTAATAATAAAAATTCATTTCTTTTTTCCGAGCAAAACTGTAGGTTGCTATCAATCGGTACCTCAATATTATCAAAGAAAATTGTAAAGACAATTTCTAATGAATGGGCCAGACTATACTACATTTCAGAAATTTTCATTGAAAAACAATTCATATAAATGATGAAAAAATGTAAGCAATCAATGAGAAATCAAATGAGAAAAAATATAAGACATTCAGGGAGCATTGAATGTTAAAGATGTTAGAACACGGAATCACGTCTCATAACATTTTGAATGGTAATGCATAATATTAAGGTAATTTTATTTTTCAATGACGAAAATACATTGGAAGTGATTTTTGAGAGTCATGTGTAAAGGAAAAGAAAGTTTTAAAAAAATCAAAGCAACTAATTACGTACATTTATGAAGTAATAAACAAGCCAATTTTATTATCTTTTTAGATGCAAATGTATTTTTTATTTATATGTATAAATTTATTTAGATGCAAATGTAAAGTTTTATCTGTAATAACACTTAACATTAAATGATTCATTACTATCACTAAAAATTATTTTAAAGGAATAAAGTGAGAAATTTAAATAGATGATACATATTTCATAATATAAAAATTAAGATCCTTTTCCCAAAAATAAGAATTGACAAGTAAACAAAACTGGTTCTTAATGAATTCAAATTGTTAACATGTATTCAAGATTTTTATATTCTTACTGAAAAATTATGATTTCTTGTCTAAAAGCTGTGGTTATTGAATTCTTATTTTGTTCAGTTGTACATTACAGAACACTCTTTTATCCATTATAATATATTCTTGTATCATTGCAGGATATTTAATAATTTAAAAATAAATCAACTGTAAAAATTAAACTAAAAATCTTTGTTAATTTTTAAAAGTTAAAATGATATTTTTGCATTTTTTCAAGGTTTACAAATTCTTTTATATAACTTCCTCTCTTTGAGGGACGAAATAAATGATAATAGTGTAAGAACACTATATATTAGGGCTCAGTTAAATGTGCCATTTGCATACATGTAGCATAATTTGTAAATTTATTGTTTTTATTGATTCAAATGATTTTTATAATCTACACTCTGACTGCTAAAAAGGGTAGCTAATTTCTGACTAAATTAATTTTTCATAGCTGTTAAACCCATTCAACACTAATAACTAAGTGACTATATAAAAAATAAGTAAAATATTTCATTTTATATTCGTTATAATGAATTGTCTATGGGTATGATTCATGTTTAAAAAATTATAAACATAAATACAATATAATACAACTCACAACATAATTTATAATAAATAATTTTCATATTTTAAGACCATGGATAAAGCTAATATACAGTCAAAAGAATTAAATAAATGGGGAAATAAAATTCTGGGTTTACAGAGCAAGAGCTTTCAATGTATTTCTGCAATTATAATACTCAGCTTATTTCTACATATAATATTTAGTCAAATACATTCCTTTCACATTTACATTAAAACATCTTATGCTATGCATTCTTTTAAGGAATTTGAGATGATCCTTCAGCAAAAAGCTTTGAGAAATATTAGTTTCTGAAATAGTAAGAACAAAAAATTATACAGAATTAAAGATAAATGCAGAATTGTTCCTTGAAAAAAATCAGGAAAATAATAAAGCCAAATTAATTAGTCTAATCAAGAAATGTTGAGCGTTTTTATATTGAAAACTATTTTCTGTTTTTAACAATGCAGTACCAGTTATTAAATTTCACTTAATATCGAATGAAATAACAAAATATCCCTTATGTCAGCATATATATGACTTTAAAATTTATTCATCTTTAATAGAATTAAAATAAATATAAATATATAAGAAATATACAAAATGAAAGAAAATCTTTACATAATACGGGAAAACTTTATGAATTTTGAATATAATCACAAAATAAATTAATTTTTACCTCACTCCATTCTCCAGTAGCCCAATCAGGGCAAGGACCATTATTGCAATCAGTTGTTTCAGATGGCTTAACTTTAAAATTACAATCTGAACTTGGAGAGCCTTCTCGGCCATAGCATACAACTTGCCGTCTTTTAACACCCTCACCACATGTAACTGAACACTAGGAAGAAAAATGCTAATGAAAATTACTTTCTATGGTTCAAAACTGCAACAAAATAAACTGTTGGCCATTCAAATTGCAACACCGAGAAAGACAAGATATATTACAACAAAATTTATTTTGTCGATAAGATGTTGACCAAGTATCAAATGATTAAATTTATAGACTTCTGTGAATGGTGGTTCCTGCCAAAATCAGTAGCCAGAGTAGCCGCCATTGTTAAAGATCATCGCTACTACATGCCTCGGCATTGATTCAAAGAGACTTTGGGTGTGTTCTTGGGGTACAGCTGACCAAGCAGCTTCCACAGGTTGCCAAAATTGATCTGATGTGGCAGCTGGAAATATAATCTCGGTCAATCATTGAGCGATCAGCAAAAGATTCGGAGGGCAAGCCAGTCATGGAAGCAATTCAATCTGGCGATTAACAAAGAACTCTTGGACAATGAGTGCCACATGTTGTCATGCATTGTCCTTTAGAAATATGGCTGTGACAAGCTCTGAAGGTAAGGAAGGACAACTGGCTCCAACATCTAGGAGATGCAGTGCTGGCTGTGTAAAGAACCAGCAATGCAAGAATGACTTCCATTATCACCCCATACCATAATATCTGGAGCAGAACTAGTGCCAATGCACAATGCAGCTGTTGAGCATCCTCTCTCCAAGATGTCACTAGACTCGAATGCGACCATCGTGGAGTTGCAGACAAAAGCGTGACTCATCAATAAAAATAATTTCATTTCACTCTGCTATCCATATCCTCCTTTCATCACGGAATTGGCAGTGGAAGAGTCTGTGGTTCTGTGTCAAGGGTAAATGAAACAACGGTGGTCTTATGAACAGACCACATTGCTATAAACGGCATCGAATGGTATGCGCAGACATTGGATGATGTGTTAGATTGAATGTGCTGTGCTATGGTTCGTGACGTGGCTGAGCAATCCGTCACTGCCATGCGCACAATTTGCCTGTCATCCCGTGAAGTGGTGCACTGAGGTTGATGCGATCGAACACGTCGGTCCATCGTACCAACCTGCATCCAACAATCACATATCCACAATACAGTTGTTTGGTTTCGACCAACAGGACTACCGATTTCCCTAAAAAATAATCCACAATCTCGGTAGGCTATTATCCTTCCTCTGTCGAACTCGGATACTTGACCAAAAAATAATCACTGTTTTCTACAAGGCATATTTGATAAATTGTTTTTTGAAAAAAACCACAAGAAAAACACAATTGCTGAACTTGAAATTGTCGAATAATCAAAGCTTAAATAGTGCTTTGAAAAGGTCTTCCTCCAGGCATGTGATGTGCATCAGTGCTGAAATTCTAATCATTTGTATACCTCATCTCCTCTAATGCATGTTGTAAATTTCATGTTATTTGCACGATTCCTTCAGAGTGTTGCATTTATGGTGGCCAGCAGTGTAATATATCAGTTTAACTTAATTTCTTTCTGATAAAGAAAAGGAGTTAAGTAAAAAGAAATAAATTTTTATGATACAAATTATTTAAAAAACATTAAATCAAATTTTACTAGTTTTAATTATTTGAAAATTATATAAAAAAATCACCTAAATAAAAAAACAAAATTTTATATTCTTTGTTTTCAAAATGAATTACAAACCTTTTGAATAAATAACTGTATATTTAAATGTGATAGTATAAAATTAAGTATTCTCTAGATCATATATCATCAGTCAATTAAAAATAATAAAAATAAAAACAATCGCAAAAAATGTTTGCAACAATATTCAATATAAGATCTTTTAAAAATCAACCTTCAAGTGATGCTAACGATGATTGCCAATATGAATTCTCATGGATGAACCAATTTTAATACTTAAAATTGCTTATAAGCATTAATGATTATTTCTTAAAGAACTAAAGGTTTTAATTAAAAAATAATAAATTCATTACATTTTAGAAAATGGTTATAAAATTGTTCAAATGCTTTGAATAAAATACAGAATCAATAGAAAACTAATATTTTTTTACAAGTTGATAAAAGAAACATGAACAACTTTTAACTGTTTATTAATTCTCAAGAGTTTAACTTCAAATAAGTTATCCAAAAGTTGAGTAACTAAAATTGCAGTTTTCAGATAAATTTCCTGAGTGTTTTAAAACTAGTCAAATAACCATATTTAATAAACATTTAATAGGTTAATTAGACAATCATAAAATAACGTATATAATATTTTGTGAATAAGCTGAAAGGTAAAATTTAAAAGAATTTACAACAACAAGTAAAATTGAATATTTTAAGTCTTTAGCTTGAAAATCAATTTTGTTCACTTATAGCACTTCAATTACATAAATTACAAGAGTACATTTTTCAAAACTTAAAAGATATTGATGAGATAAAATTATTTTGAAGAGATTTATGTATTTTTCATTCTCTGTCTTTATGTAATATATATATATATATATATTACACAAAAACAAGGTGAGATAGATTAATCCAAAAAAACTCTGAATTTCCTATTATTTTTTGCAGAATCCTATAACCTTTTCAAACGGAAAAGAATGAAAAAAATTCTAAAGACTGTTCGCCTACATGCTTATAATGAAAAATTAGCAAATTTAATTTAAATAAATGTACCAGTTGTGTGAAACACACTAACTTTGATTTCAATATATTCCTATATCAATATAGAGAAGCAAATTTTACTTAGAAGAAGTATACATTTTGCCAGATCATTTTCAGTGAATAATATGTCATAAGAAACTAAGCTTAACTCATAGTACAGTTTCATAATCAGGTTTATAATAAAGTATTACAAAATAATAAGACTACTATGGTTTCAGAAATTTTATTGTAAATGATATTAATTTTATTTATATTAAATTATGCTGACAGAAATATAATATAAAATGCAGGCATATTATTTTAAAAGAGGAACAGCCTCTGATCTCCTGTGTTTTACTGATATGTTGACATCCAGTGCTAGGGTGAACTGGTCTCTTCATTTGTTTATTAAGTGTAGGTACTTACAAAGACAGTTTTTATAAATAGCTGTTGAGCCATGATTTTTTTAGAGATATTTTTTCCAAGTCTATAAGCCATTACAGCCTACCTCTGTCAAAGTGACAAAAATCAGGAGCCTTTAAACGATAAACAAAGATAATCACAATAACAATATTTTCCATCCTCCACAACAAATTATTAACAGTCGTGTATTTGATGCACATGGATCCTGAACCACCCATGTCACTCAGACAGTTTCAAAGTCAAACAGCAACTGTGGTAATATTTTAACTTTTTGGTGTAGAGACTCTGTTTCTAAATGAATAACCTAATGCATAAGAATGTGATGTGACAAACTAAATTAACCATTTTTCATGTGACATCAATAAAGATTAAATACATAAATTGCAAATTTTACAAAAGCCTTCGAGAATATGAATATATATAAATATATTATTATTATTATTAAAAAAATCAACATGTGAAACTACAGATAAAGTTTCAAATTAATAGAGATAGATTTCAATTTTTACTAATTCAGAAAAAAACCCCAGATATTTTAAAGTTTTGATTATATTTCAATAAATGAGAGAAATTTGAATTATTACTTGTTTCTTAACAATAAATAGCAAAGTATGATGTATTCAATAATTTTGCTTTAAAAATACATTTTGATTTCTATTTTTATGAATAAATATTAAATATTACATGAAAATTTTAGATGATTAGAAACAAGCATTGCATAATGCTTACACTGTATTTGAATTACCAATTTATGACATCATTACCTCAGACCAGTCTCCAACTTCCCAAAAGCTACATTTTGAACCAAAGCATTTCTCTACAGATTTAGGCTTGCTTTTCTGATCACAGTAATTTAATGGAAGACGGGAATCGTCTTCTGAACTGTGACATGTAAGATTTCTTCGTCGAAACCCTTCACCACATGAATTAGAGCACTAAAAATTTTATATATGTAAGAAGCTATGTTAATGCAATTTAAATGTTAAACATAAAATTATTTTTAGTTAAAAATGCAAAATTTTATTTGAAATATACTACATACATAACAAAATGTATTTGCACTTTTAAAGTTATGAATATAAGAAATAAGATTTTAAAATTAGGAAAAATATTATCTTGGCAATGTTTTACATTAGTAAGGTTAAATAAAAGATTTACTACTAAAATTATACCTTAGACCATTTAGTTTCTCTCCAAATAGCATGATTGAATTCTGGAATAGCATTGCTGTCACTAAAAACATGTTGTTGGGATAGTGATGGTTTCCACTTTTTAAGAGAATTACTCAAATGTCTTTTTCCATTATTATTAGAAACACAAGATTTTCCAGTTGAACAGTCTTGTTTTGTATTAGGTTGTGGAACATGAACACAGAAAGAATTATCAACTTTTTGAAGTGAGGAGGATTGGCAATAAACATTTCTAAGTGAGGTTCCACTTCCACAACTAGAAGAGCACTGAAAAATCTTATTGTTATTTTGATATAAAAAAAAACACCTAAATTTTCAAAATAAATTAAACACTATACAGATATCACATTCTATTAATTATATTTCACTACAGTTTTATGGTTTGAAAACATATGATTATAATGAGAAATGTATGTATAATAGATTAAAAAGATTCAAAATACTAAAAATATGCAGTTTCAATACAATAATTTAATTTGAAAAATAATGTACACTCATAGATAAACTTTCACCCAAATTTATTTCTGAGTAAATATTTTGATGGTTTATTGTGTTGATGTAACACACTAAATGGACAGTTTAGATAATCAAAACACTCAAGATAGCAGTTACGAATATAAGCACGTTTAAAATCCATTTCAGTAAAGAAACTTTTTTTAATTATTTGATACAATATTATGCATCATTCCAATTTCCTGCCCAAATAATGAAATTTAGCATGTAAACATTGACTTGATAAAATTTGCTAAGCATAGTTAAAAAGACATTTACTTATCATTTGCAATTAAAATTTAAATCAAATAATAATCAAAATAGAAAAACAACAAAGAATAAAATCAAAAAACTATATTAATCAACTAGGTCATATTTTTCTTTTTAACATTTTATAAATTTACTTTTCAAAAATTTAACAAAATAAATTTAGCCAGTTATAAAAATACAAGATACCAAAGTCTTCAGCAATATCTTTTGCTTTATACCACACAAGGACAATGGCAGATCATTAATAGGCAGGGTAAAAATACAGCACGTATTATTTTCATTTGATATTAATATGTTCAATTTAACTAATATTTCCCCCTTAATTAAGTACTCTAAAATCGTAGATTTCATAAAATTTATACTTTATGTTCTCAAGCATACCCTTAATCATGAAATCACAATATCTTTTGAAAGAATAAGTTTTTCAAAGTTCAAGGAATGTAATATTTAATATTATTGAACATTCATACATTCAGGATTAAAACTTGTATATTATGTAGGGAAAGAGCATTTGCAATCATAATTTTTTTACTTTGTCCAAATTTTGCACTTAAAAACTGCAGACTATTGAAAGTAATTAAGATGAAATTATTGGCTTCAATAAATTTTTTACTTCTTTAATTAAAAAAATTAAAGTTTTAAAATACTGAATCATAACAGCATTTCCAAATTATAGATTTCAACATAAACAATTTACCATTTCAAAAAAATTGCCGTAAAAAATTGATGGAAAGTTTCCTGATCTTGAAATATTTCATACAGAAATATACAATCTAAAGAACTGTAATATTATATAATGCAAAAGGAAATACTTGCAGTCATAAAATAAAAAGTGCACTATTTCTGCATCTTTTGTTTTCAATAATACTCTATGGTAACTTTTTGCACAAGAGGGCTAATTGAACAGAGACCCAGTTTAAAGTGGGCTCCTGAACCATTATAAGCATACTTTTGAATGAGAATCAAGTCCACAAAATGTTACATCAAAGGTCAGAACATTAAACATTCAGTGCCAGCTCAACTTTTTTACTTGATTTAAATAATATAGACAAGACATTTGCTGTAAAAATGATGATATGAGAAATATACTTTGTATATTTCGAATGTTACAAGGACTTCACAATATAAGATGAATGAAATAAATACTGCCATACATGGGTCCCTTTCCATTAACATTAAGCAACTTGCTCCATTGACCATAGATACAGATAAATGTGCTTTTTGTTTCATGCCTATTAAACTACAGCACAACATTTTTTGAAGAGGTAATAGGAAACGTAAATTGAAAAATATTAAAAATGATGTTGAATATATCATATGAGTGCCATAAAAATAAAGTCTATATAAATGGATGTTATCAATGGCTATAACATAGCAAATTTTCTTCTTATAATGGCTTTGGAAAAGTACAACTGAATCTCAAAAATCTTATAAAGAAGAGCTTCATAAGCTTATGAAGAGAGTCTTCAAGGAAACAATTTTATTTCCAACATTTGTATTTATATTACTGTTAGTAGATTTTAAAACCAATATGAAGCTTGTAATAAAAAAAGAGTTACAAATCTCCAAATAATAGAAAATCATTTCTTAAACTTGTTGAATAGCTTTTATAATATTTTTGATTCTGCAATTACAACACAAAATGTGGATTGGATATTTGGACGCCGCAGGCGAACGGCCTACTCGCGTTTTTAGAAACTAGCATCAGACAACTGGATTGGATATTTATCACTTCAGCCAGAAGAAACTTCTATTTCAGTACAACGCCTCAGTTCTAGATGGCAAGTTTTTTCAATGGTGGAATCTTTGGTTGCCAAGCGTTTTAAACAGACACAGACCCAATGGATTGCTTGGGTTATTGTACAAAAAAAATTTGTTAATGGCTTAAGAAATACCCTCAGAAATAATTCTTTAGTCAAAAAATTTCATTCTGTCATATTTTTTTCATTGACAACCACATTCATTTCACTTTTCATATATCTTGCGTTACTTTGCATCAAGGGAAGGCCTATCTTTACTGAAATTTTATTGAATACAAGAAGACTGATTTTTGTTTTTTTGTAATATTGTAATATATACAAATCGCTAATTTTTTGCTTACCCACAGCTATCTTGAACAAAATTTATATATTTTTCATGCTTTTTTTCATATTTTTCAATACCTATTCATCGTATCCATTGACAAAACATTTCATCATTCATAGTTTATATCCCAATCCATAATATCCAATAATTGTTATAAAGCAGATTATATGTTTGTGTGAGTTGAGTTTTAAAATAAATGATTAAATGAATTCCAAAAACTGCTTTACATAAATTCTATACATTGTTAAGATTAATTAGGAAAAATTGCTTTTAGGTGCACAATATTTCCTAATTAATCTTAGCAAGGTATAAAGACAATATAAGGCAACCTGAAAAAGTACTCATATGGTTTTTAGTAATATAACAACTGAATATCTTCATTAAATGATTCCATCATGTTAAAAATAAAGTCATTTTGACAGCAAATTATATGCAAAACCTGAAATTCTTCTATGATAATAACTTTAAGTAAATCTGTGCATTAAAAAATAGTTCATTAATTTAAGGTGTTAGACTTTATATAATGTTTCCGGACTTCTGAACTTGCTGTCTAAATAATTAACCAAATAAACACTTTTACTGTCTAGTCATAATTGTATCTTTTATAAAGTTTCCTAGCTAAATATATATGGTCTTTTCTTTAAAATATACTTTAAGATAGTGACTGAATGTCATCAATGTTAATTAACTATAAATACAGCAACATACACTACTGGCCATTAAAATTGGTACACCAGAAAAAAATGCAGATAACAAAATGATATTTATTGGACAAATATATTATACTAGAAATAACAAGTGATTAAATTTTCAAAAAATTTGGCTGGATAGATCCTGTGAAATCAGTACCCAGAACAACCTCCTCTGGCAGTAATAGCAGCAGTTATTTGCCTGGGCATTGAGTCAAACAGAGATTGGATTGCATGTACAGGTACAGATGCCCATGCAGCTTCCACACGATGCCACAGTTCATCAACCGTTGTGACTGGCGTTTGGTGACGAGCCAGTCGCTCGGCAACCATTGACCATACGTTTTCTATTGGTGAAAGATCTGAAGAACGTGCTGGCCAGGGCAACAGCCGAACATGTTCCGTATCAGGAAGGTCCGTACAATACCGGCAACATGCGGTCGGGCATTATCCTGCTGAAACGTAGGGTTTCGCATTGCTCGAATAAAGGGTAGAGCCACGGGTCGTAACAAACCAGAAATGTAACGAGCACTGTTCAAAGTACCGTCAATGCTAACAAGAGGTGACCAAGACGTGTATCCATTGGCACCCCATACCATCACGCCAGGTGATGGGCCAGTATGACGACGACGAATGCACGCTGCCAGTGTGCATTCACCACGATGCCGCCAAACACGGATGCGACCATCATGATGCTGCACACAGAACCTGGATTCATGTGAAAAGATGACGTTTCGCCATTTGTGCGCCCAGGTTCATTGTTGATCACACCATTGAAGGCACTCTTGTCTATGACGCAGCGTCAAGGGAAGCCGCAGCCATGGTCTCCGAGCTGAGAGTCCATGCTGCTGCAAACGTCGTCGAACTGTTCGTGCAGACACTTGTCCTTTAAATGACCCCGTTTCTTGACTCACGGCTCGTGACATGGTTGCACGATCCATTACGGCCATGCGGATAATATGCCTGTCTTCTCGGCTGCTAGTGATAGGTGGCCGTTGAGATCCCGCATGGCGTTCCCCATTACTGTCCTGAACCCATCGATTCCATATTCTGCTAACAGTCATTCGATCTCGACCGACGCGAGCAGCAATGCTGCGATAAGATAAACCGCAATCCCGGTACGCTACAATTCGACCTTTATCAAAGTCAGAAATGTGCTGGTACGCATTTCTCCTTCTTACACGAGGCATCACAACAACTGTTCACCAGGCAACAACGTTCAAATGCAATTTGTGTATGTGGTACCGGCTGAACAATTTCCTCATTTAAACAGAATGTAGGTGTCACTACTGGCGCCTGCTTTGTCTGAATGCGCTGAAAAGCTAATCATTTGCATATCACAGCACCTTCTTCCTTTCGTATAAATTTCACGTCTGTAGCATGTCGCCTTCTTGTTGTAGCAACTTTAATGGCCAGTAGTGTATATACTTACATTAACAGTTGTTACAAGATTATAAAAAACCATATTTTGATTTCAAATTTGTCAGTTATAAGTTTGTGTTAATACATGGCCTTCTCTAACAGTATAATGCAGATGTAGAATATTCAAGAGCACTTATTCAGGCAGCACATAAGAATTTTAATCACACTTCATGATTAGACACAAAAATAATGTTGACACATTGGTCTTTAAGAGTAGATAAAGTTATTTTGAAGACATATTTTAAGCCATGAAAAACATTTGGTGTGCACTTTAAGGTATTTCTTTTGCATGAAAATTATTTTCTCACAATAATCTTGGGTTTATTGCAAGTCTAGTATCCCAGTTGCGAGTAAGCACAATAAATTACTGCATTGATAAAGACATCTCTGCATTTCTTGTATGTTAGTGCAGATTTATAGTGCCATTATATATTCAGAATACAGAGCACTGACTTTTAATAGAATAAGCAAATGGCTAAAATTAAATCAAACATGTTTTCTTTAAGCTTTCATGTACATGGGGTAATATTCCTATCTATATTAATGACAATAAAGCACTTTCTTTTTGTAAATGATCATTTCTTATAACAGTAATAGAAATAAAGATGGTTCTTAAAGACTTATTGAAATCGGAAATAGTCAGATTGAGTGATTAATTTGACAAGGAACATCCTAATATACAAATAAACAGAGAATTCAGTGGAGGTTTATTTCATTTAAAAATTATTGCTAGAAAAACACTTGTGAATTAATTATACTTACAGGTTCCCATTCACCTACAAACCAGTCATAGCATTCCTCTTCAGCAGTACATATTTCTTTGGCATTTGGAATACCTGCTTCATTACAGTAGCGTCGATCAACAAACTTATTGTTATGTTCACACCAAATTGGTCTCTGTTTTATACCAGAACCACATGTAACAGAACACTAAGGAAAAATGTTTCCTCAGTTAAAGGTTTAACATGAATTCAAACATAAAATGAAAATATGTTAAAATGATTATTAATTTTGAAATAATAGAATGTAATAGCAAATGAATCAATGTTTTAGTAATTACCTAATTTTGTGTGTTTTAATTTGAATCAGTTTTTTTAATATAAATCAGTGGGTGAGTATATGATATACATTGAATGTGCAAAATTTAAGACATTAAGATATGTAAGATTTTAAAAATTATTGATAAACAAATAGTTTTTAAATTTAAGCAAGTATAATGAGTCACATTTTGTATGCTCATTATGCATGAATAGTATAAAAAGCAAACTAAAATTATCACATTTATAAAGCAAATCTAGTTTTTTAATATTAAGAGATCATACTTAGATATGTATTTCCTTATATATTACCTTTTATGACATCAAGAGGACAAAGGACAGTAGCATAAAATGAAGTCAAAGCATTATAAACATTCTTTTCAAAATAATTTTGAGAATATTAGCTTATTTGAATAGCATTATAAACTTATTAATCAATTTCTTCATGCTAACTAGAGATAAATCTAGAAAATAAACAGATATAGTCTATATTTAGATGTGGATGGATTTTTAACATCATAACATCATTTAAATACTACGAAAGCACATAGCTACTTTTTGACAATTTTATTTTCACATGAAAACCTTGAGCTTGCTCTACATATTTATCTTAAATTTAACAGTAAAAAAACATTTGTCCCATTATGTAAGTAGCCTGTGCATTTTATCTTCACAAATATTGCCAGTTTCACCATTTTATCACTATAACACAGTAATTTTAATGATGCCATTGGTATAACACATAAATAAACCTGGTATGATTTATATAAATTGCTGACATTAAAATCATAAGTTCAATTTTAATAAAATATAAGGATCCTTGCTTATTAAAAATATACATAAACTTCAAATAATTTTACTTCAAATACATTTTTATTCATTAAATTTTGTTAACTCTTGTTAATAATATTTATATAAATTTGTTAAGGTAATTTTAGTTAAATGATGTATACATTATTGTGATATGATTGGCTATAAAAAGTAACAATTAATCATAGTTTCATAATAATGAATCATAAAATTCATTATTAATAGAATATAATATTCATAATATTGAATTCATAATAATGAATTTTATGATATGTATATCATGTTATGTATAAAAATCATGTAATCTATTATTGTTTCTATTCTTCTATGTAATTAACTATTGTTAATGTGTTTTAAATGAAATATTTGTATAAAAAGAATTACACACATAAATCTAAAAGCCAATTATTATAAAGTATTACTATAAGATGCCTAAGTCAGTGAATTCAAACTTGAAGTAAAATGCAGAGACAAATGAACCAATAAAAGATTTCACAATTAAAAAATTAAGTATCATTAAAACAAATATATGAGAGAATGAATTAAATTTATAATTATTTCAAAAGCCATAAAAATCCTTAATAGAAATTTAAAATTATTTAAATTTATTACAAATAGGTAATGAGAATTTCAGAAATACTTTGATTTTACAAACAGTGGTTCCAATCACATCATGACAAATTTGAATCATTAAACTTTTGCTTTTCTACAAGAGAACAATTTTTCCAAGATTGAGAAAAATTGCAAGAAATGCATTGATTTTGCATGTGTTTTGTTCAAAAAAATTTTATTTTATCTTTTATTCCTAAAATTGAAAAATATTAGAGCCAAAATTAGGCTATGTGAATATTTTCTTTCAGTTCACAAGCTACACTACAGTACACAAAATGACATTTTCGAGGAGATACAATCCTAACTATTATTGAACAACAAAAGATAATGTTACATTTTTGCATTTAAGTAGTTTGTTTTCAGATTTCTTGGATGTTCAGTTGCTTTACAAGATTTCAACTTTCAGGTTGTTTACTTGGTGTTAAAATACCAGTCATTCACATTAAAATATGAAACAATTGAAGATTGAAAATTTCAATCATTTTTTGTAGTATGCAGATAGATATGGATAATGATGAAAAACAAATTGAAATTTTATCTTCAGTTCTAGAACTATTAAGAAAGGATCATTAAAGCTTTCCCAAAAGGTACAATTAAGGTTGAGTGAATAATTATGTCAATCTAAGCTAATTATGCAATAATTGCTAAAACACTGCAATGATTAATCACGAAATGTTTTCCAAAATAGAGGAAATCTTTTTATGCATTTTCATTCTGTTATCTTTTGTTATAGTTTGATTTGTTGCCCTATGATAAATTTTTTACACATGAGGCCTAATTAGACCAAATCCTACAGTTTTATGTTGACTCTGTACCACTAAAATATCCATGCCCAAGGTCTTATCATTTGATTAGCCAAATTGGCTGTATTTCCAAATAAAATGTATGAAAACTTGTAATAGAAAATAAGTCTAAGTAATATATATATATATATATATATATATATATATATATATATATATATAATATTGATGATATGTAAAGGATTGAAAAATGTGAATTTAGATTTTCTGTACTAGCTGAAAATTCTATATTATTTTATAAGCATTTTTTTAATGAAGAGTGAATTTATAATAGATTCACAAGATTGAAGAGGAAGTCTTTTCCTATTTTGTTGATATAGATTTAAGACTGAAATAACGCGTTTGTAAACCACTTTTTTTCTGCAAGAGTCTAACATCGATAAGATCAAAGTTTCCATTCAACATTTTTTACACATATTAGTAACTTTCCAGTTGCTTAATGGTGTTTCAGAATGATAAAATGACAAATATTCCATGGAAATGCATACTGAGTTCCCTCAGGAATAATGAGCTTAATTCCAAAATTGTGATGAAAGACAACAATTTGGAAAGTCTTAATTCTGCAAAGAGTAATGTACTACAGCTCAGGATTAGTCTTATTGAGGTACTTGATAGCTAAATGTCCAGAAGTAACAAATCCAATGGCTGAGGCAACAGTGGTTAAGTTGGTTAAGGTATTGTTCTCATTATCATAAAGAACAAGTTTGAATCCCAAATTAACTGAACAGCTGTCATGTTCACTAAAGGCAGCTGGGCCCCTTAAATAAGTTTTACAATGTTTTCCAAGTGAAATTATACTTCCAGGGGTTGCAAGTAGGAATAGGGTTTTTTTGCTTGGTCCTTGCTTCTAAATAATGAAGACTCCCATCTGGTTGAATCCAGCTAATTGGTATCGCCCAATTCTGAGTTAGGACAGAGAAATATGCTGGTGGAATAACAATATTCCATCGTTTATTTGTTTAAATTAAGAAGAAAATAATTCACTCATATGAAGTTCATTTTGAGATGTTTCAAAATGAAAAAAGCAAATAATTTTACTTACAATGGCTGGCAGCAGCATATTTCATATTAAATCCTTACAATGTAAAAAACTATTATATCCTTACAATGTAAAAAACTCAAGTGTTTTAATGATATAAAATGTTTCTTTGAAATTTATTAGTTCTTCCGAGATCTATAATACATTATTAGTCTGTGTAAATGATGGAAAATGTTTCATATTTTTGATAAAATAACAAACATTGGGAAAAGCTAGATGCCATCTAAGTTTATCATATCCCTGTTTATAATAACAAATTATTGTATTAAAGATGTAAAAAAAAATTTGGAAATAAAATGCGAAATGTACCAAAAATGTTTCCTTAAAAAATTCTAGAAAAATTTTAATATTTATAGACAAAATAATTTTTAAATTATGATATCAAAGAAATTTTTAGAAATCACTTCCTATAATTACAAATATTACATTCTACTTACTTCAGTCCAATTTCCAACTTTCCAATATGGACAGGAATTTTGATCACAAATTTTAGTGAGTGATTTAATACTGTGATCACAATGAGAATCTGGTTGTTTTACATTTTTGTTGTTCCGACATTCAGCAGTACGTTGCTGAATTCCTTTCCCACAAGTAACTGAGCACTATAAATAACAAAGTACATTCAAATAATAAAACATTAAGGATAGAATAGTTAATTATTTGAGCTCAAGATTACTTAACACACTTCTTAGAATTGGTGAAATAAACAAAGAAAGCACACAGTAGTCACAAGCATGGTAAAATATAATTAATATTTTACATATCATAACATTTTTACAAACATATAAATTTCAAGAAATTTACATTTCTGAGAACAAGGGAAAACAGAAGTAGTTGAAAGATCTCAGAGAACTTCCAGCGACAAAGTAAAAATTTTATGCTCCAAAATTAAAATTTTCTATAAATACATTTTCTTTTATATAAGAAAAGTAGTTTAACAATCATTCAATACTTTCAAGTTTAACCACTTGAACTGGCAAAGAATTCATTGACGCATGCACCGGAAGAGTCCAAAATAACTTGCTGTTATACAGAATATCATTATATGTATCTATGTGTGTGTGTGTGTATATATATATATATATATATATATATAATGAAGACGTACGTACCACATCGTTGGCGATTCTGTGACAAAAGCATTACAACGTGCGTGTCATGTTTTTCCAGTGCAAGTGGTTAAAGAAACAGTAAAAGCTTTTAAAACCAGTAGGGATTCTCTTAAAACTACTTTTAAAACTAAAACTAAAAGTAGTTTTAGTTTTAGTATTAGTAGTTTTAGTAGTTTTAGTTTTAGTAGTATTAGTAGTTTTAGTTTTAGTTTTAGTTTAACTAAAAGTAGTTTTTTTTTTTAACTACTTAAAACTACTCTTAAAACTACGCAAAAATGCATCAAATTAGAATAAATATAAAAATGGTAATAAATTAAAGAAATAGTATAAAATCAGATTAACACTTCAATATTCAAAAATATTATTTTAAAATTTAATCTTAAAATAGAATGCACTGTAAAAAAATTTGGGATAAAGAAAAAGTAGCAGTTCAATTTAACAAAAACACCATACTCCATTGCAAACGGTGAATTGTAATACATATATTTCAATTCTATTCATCCACATTCTATTGCTTATATTTTAACTAATGTGTACAGAAGCACATATTTATGCTTTCAATCAATAAAACAATTTTTTTTTAATTAGTAAGGAATGCACAATAAATTTTACAGAAGACTACAGTATTTCCCAACACAGGAATGCATGTGTAAATTAAAAAGATCATTACATATTTATGATAAAATATAGAAATTCACAATTTAAAACAATTGAAAAAAACAATAAAAATAATAAACTCAAAATATATTTTAATGCAATGAAAAGACTATTAACGAAAATAAAAAATAATTAAATATTACCTCTGACCAGTCTGAATATATCCACGTTGAATTTTGACAAGAGCCATAACATTTAATTTCAGCATTTGGTTTTGGGACTAAATAAGCACAATATTCTTCTGGAACAACATGAGCAATTTTAGTGGAAAAATGTTTTTCTTCTTTCATACATTTAATAATTCGTCGTCTTATACCTCTTCCACACTGAACGGAACATTCACTTGTGCTCACATCTTTCCAGCTAATAAATTCAAAATATAGAACAAATAATTTCAACTCAAAATTAAAAAAAAATAAAACAAAAGATTGCTTCATACAGAAATTTTGGATAGGCATGATACATTTAAAAATTAAAAAATATATTAAATACCAATGATTTTTTATAGGTATTCTAATAAAACAGTTTTATTAGTATGCAATCTACTTGATAATTGACATTTTATATTTAAATTTAAATGAGACAGAGATCGGGTTTGTGTGTATTTGTTTAGTAAAAGGTTATTTATTGAAAAATGAAAGTTTTTTTTTAAAAAAAACTTTTTTTGAAGTATAAATTTAAGAATAAAATTTCACTTACACAATCAACATAAAAAGAAGTCATAATATTCACAAATGTGCATAAAACATTTTCAGATTGCTCACTTTCACAACAAAAATGCTATAAAATTAAACATTGAGAACTGAAACCTATAATTCTTTTCATTATGAACAAAGTTTATTTATAAATTCCAAAGAAATTGGAAGTTATATCATAACCATTATATAAACACAATAATTTTATTTAAAAGTAGAGCATTTATAGCACATTATAAATAATCAAATAAATTAAGTCACTAGTATTTTTGCAGAAACACATACGCAATTCAATTCAAAGAGCATGATAAACAGAAAGCAAAGTAAAATTCTTGTTCAGTCTCTTACTTTTTTTATGATTACAACTCTCTGTGTTACAATGGTAGGAAAGTACAGAAAAGAGCAATGATTTGCATAGCTCATAGAAAAAAATTGTTAGGAAATTAGAAATTTTATCTTGAAAGATAAGCAAATCATGAAAAACACAATTTCTAAGATGCAAGGAGGCAATAATTTAATATCAAATAGTACCCTAATTTAAGAAATTTGAAATAAAAGCATGCATGTTAGCATGTATTCGATGTGCACGAGATTCAATAGTTACATTATGATACACAAAGAAAAGGGTAACCAGAAATTGGTGGACACATTTGTCACTGGTGCTTACTCTGCATGATTCAAATCATGTTAAAAGTGGAATTTCTTTTTTCTAATGCAATACTTAAAATATTAGTTCTGAAATTCAAGCACAAACCACATAATATAACATAAGTACTCTAATTTTCTTCTGTCTATTTGCAAGATGTTACTGCTGCTCCCTATCTTGGTTTCTCATATTTTTGCTTTTTTCAGACAGAATCTACAACTTTAGTATTCGATTGCTAAGATCACTAGGAATCACTCATCTACTTTAGTCACTTCTCATATTCATTGATATTTCATGATAAGATTTTTAAGTTCGAAAATCAAAAAAGAGAAATATGATGTTACTGGGCAAACTAAAATCCAGTTTCATTTCCTCAATTTTGGAGAATTATCTGTCAAAGTACTTTAAATTTATCAAATTGTTAAACTTAAAGGGAAAATCTATTAATTTTTACTTTAAAATTTTTAATTATTTTTAAGAGGAAAAATTCAATAAAATAGAGTTAAATTCTTTACAAACAATTTACGTACTTTAAAATTTTTGTAGTTCTCAATCTGTGTACAGATTGAGAAATTTCAAAATTGTAACTGATGACTTGTTCTAGAGAAAAATTTTGTAATATTAATAGGATTCTAAAAAATGTATATATATATATTTTTTTTTTCTAATCGCAGGCACTTGGGTGATGAACCCTTCGTTACAACAAGGCCGGAAACTGATTCTCATTTATCGTTATATGGTGGGCACCTGTGAACCAAGTCACCGAGGTACGAGTAGCATCGCCCATACCACACCACCACACGTTTATAGGGCGGACCACATTTATCCATCATCTGAGAAAAGGATAAGAAACACAGAGAAAGAGCATCCATGCCCGAGCAGGTATTCGAACCCAAATCCTCCCCATCCGTAGTCAGGTACGCTAACCACTAGACAGGTTAGGCGGCTAAAAAATTTATATATAACATAGAACTAAATTTGATTAAAATGCAGAAAACATTAAATTAATTACATGAAAGATGTAAAAATATCCTATACCGCTGAATTATTTTTCTAAAATATAAACAAAACATACTCACACAAGATTGCAATGTTCATTACATTTTCGAGTTTGTAATCTTGGTTTAGGAATGTCAGCACAATGATTATCATTAACTTGATACTGATCAGAAATGCGAACACATATTGGTTTTAATGAACTAATTCCTAGAAGTTATTTAAGAGCAAATTATTAAAATGGAGGCAATGTCTAAATAAAAATTTAAACTAGAAGTAAGCATACTTTGTACCATAAAAATAACACAA
The DNA here is from genome assembly GCA_026290005.1 of Latrodectus geometricus. Classification (NCBI taxonomy): domain Eukaryota; kingdom Metazoa; phylum Arthropoda; class Arachnida; order Araneae; family Theridiidae; genus Latrodectus; species Latrodectus geometricus. Next base: position 40,688 of record JAPDSC010028941.1, on the reverse strand, counting down.
AATTTATTACTTAAAATTAACCATCAAATATTATAAGATATTAAGGAATGTTGCATGAAAATTTGATTTGCAATTGTACATTAGTGTAATCATTTAAACTTATTTACATTTGTATAATGTAAAATATACAACTATAGAAATAAGTGTAAGAGGTGTGAAAAAAATAATAAATATTTGAGAGGGGAGTGAGAGAGAGAGATCAAATGGATAGCAAATAATTTTGTCCTTTTCCTCCACATTTGACCTTCTCATTGAGGAATCATTTTCTTTACATCTAAAAATCAGAAATAAAATTTTCCTTCAATAAATACTGCTCGAAAAGTGATGCTAGGTACATTGATTTTTATTGAAATGTCTTCAAGTCGTCTTTGACAGAATGATAGTTTAAATGCCATAAATGCAAAAAGCATCCCATAAATGGATATAAATAATACTAGATGTATACATGTATGCAGAGTTCTAGATTTGAAGAGGATAACAGAAAGGAAAAAAATTCTAGTGTTAACAATAGCACTGTTTAACTTAACCTGTTTAATAAATGCTTTAAATTTAGCCTTCTCACAGATTCCTTCATGCAATATACTTTTATAAATATATCAATAAGTTTATACTAAATTTATATAAATTTTTTTCAAAATATTTTTTGCCTGTTTCATAAAATAACACTATAGATGCTATGATAGCTCAAAAACTTTTTTAATTTAATTGAAAAATGGATTGTTTAGCAAAACAAAATTACAAATATGTAGCGCTTACATAAGATATACATATATTGTTACAGTGAATATCAAAATGTGAGGAGTAATTTCCTTTAAAAGAATAATCAGTTACTCATGGATTTTATAAGTGAAAAATTTAAAATGGGTGCATAAATTAAATGAATATACTGAGTTTAGTTTTCCTTATTATTAATTTTTCCTTATCAATACCCTAATAAATTTTCGGATGGATTTTACAAAAAACATGATCACTGAAATCTTGTAAAATAAAAACTGAAATGCTTTAAATTATTTATTAATTAATGTTTTTTTAAAACTGAACATAACAAAAAAATTAATTAAAAAGTAATATTTAACAAACTTTTTAGGACAAAGTTAAAAAAATTCCTTTACTTTTGGAACTTAAAGATAGAAATTTCATACCATTACATATTCGAGAACACTCAGAATATTCTGAAGCTATTCTCCAGTTATACAGCTGCACTTTAGAAATTGGTACAGTATAGCTGAAGCTTATATTAGGGGGCTGAAGTATCCCAACAACAAGAACCTGAAAACAAAAGCAACAAAATTTTGTTTGCATTAATATCAAAACAAAAGTACAGGGATCTAATTTTATTTCTGTTCCATAGTTTAAAAAGAACTTACATATTTCATAACAACATTTCTAGATTTAATCTGCCTTATTTTTAAATCGGTAATATAAAAGGTAGCATAAAAATATAGTCTTGAATTAAACTGGAAATAAAAATAGTGTATAAATTTGTTTAGCCAATAAATTAAGAAATTTTACAAACAAGTAAAACTTTTTCATCTCAATTAAAAAGAAATTCAAAAAAAAATATATTTTCCAATTCAAGACATATAAATTTGGCTAATTTTCTCGATGTCAGGTTTTTTATGAAAAAAAATATTATTTGAACTAAATAATTAATAAAAATAATTTACAAAATAGTAAGTAAAATAAATTATCAATTATATATTAAAATTCGGATGATAAAATCCACAGGACTATTCTTTATTTATCTTAAAGTCACATTACTGACTATTTTAATGAAAAATATGGTAAATGAACTTTAACAAAAATTTTCAATTCCATTTTAATTTGCCGTTTCATAAAATTGTAATCACTGCAATGCAAATTTATCTATAATTTACCTTTATTGAAATAATCCGCAAAAATTTTTTTTTTCCTCTAAAAAAAATGTCACATAAACCGCAACATTTTTTTTTTTTTGGCAAATAGTCAAAAATATATACAGCTAATAATGTGGATGTTACATAAAATAGTAAATACACAATATGATTAAAAATATAACTTTTACAGAGAAAAAACATTTATCATGAAAAAGATTTGTTTGAATCAAACTCATTGCAAATTGCAATAAACTGAGACAAAAGTATGAGACAGATCAAAAGCGATCATTTTGAGAAGATTCTAGTAACTTAATGAATTTTTAGTTTTTAATAACTTTTAAAACGAGGTTAGACATATTTTAAAAATAAATTATTTTTGTTTCTTTATTAATTAAAAGAAAGAAATGGATTATTTTCGAACTGTTGACTGGATACATTTTTTCTTTCGTATAATGCATGCTTTGTTTTTCATCTTACATTAACATGTTTATCAACAATTTTTTTTAATTTGCCTTTCCTTTTTACATCCTTTATTTGAAATTTGCAGTATAAATAAAAAGTTTTGCTTTCAGCATGATGATATACAAATTTGAATAGTTTTAGAACTATTATAATTGTGATAACACAATTTAGTTTTGATGTAAAAAAATAAACAGAAAGTTCATGTTTGGCAAATGTGAGCAACATTTCCTAATTTTTTTATAATACTACTTTACTTATACTAGAATTGCAAACAACATGACAATTTAAGCAATTGATCAATACAGACGATGATGAAATAGCTCAATTTCATACATACTTCTGGCCACCCAAACAGCAAAACTTTGAAGGCAGCATCCAAACCATGTGAAATTTCCATATGAAAATCATTACCATTGCAATGAATGCAAATATCATAGGTGATTGCAGTGCCACCAGCAACCACTTCATAAAAGGAGGAAAGATTGCCGATTTGAACTTAAACAACTATTTTTTGTAGTACTTTTATTTTAGTTTAGCAGATTATTTTCACCTCGTAGAAGACATCAAGTGTCATTCGACCATATTTCTGAGTTTAACAGAAAAAGAATTATAGCCTAGAGGTACTGTGGATTATACTTCAGAGAAATTGATGATTGTGTTCACTATAATAAAGCAACTGTAATGTAGATCTATGATAGATGTATACAGGAAGAAACAAAAGACGACGGGATCAATCGAACCAAACTAGTTGCACTGCTACATTTGATGGCAGGTATATTATGCATACAGCAATGACGAATCACTTGGAAATGTCATGAATCACAGCAAACAGGTTCACTTAGTTAAGCATAATTTGGTATCCTTTAATATGATTTGACATAGTTTGCAGTTGCGTGAAATATCTGTAAGGCGTTCATTGCTTAATTAACAGTTGACTTAAAAACCACAGGTATTTTTGACACAGCACAATGAATGGTGGACATAACAAATGGAATGTAATAATATTGTCTTAACTGACAAATCTTGCCTCATATGTTTAAACTCATACAATTTTCCAATGTATACATTATTATAAACAATTATAAAATCATGTCTGTAGTGTTAACTTATATTTATGATGCAATGAAGGGTACCATTTTTCCAATTGTGTACAATTAATAATGTAACAATAATTTTAAAGAGCTAATACACAATTCAGGGAATTATTATTAAAAAATCATGTTTAAAGGTATGATTATAGTTCTATATAAAATGAGTCCTGAAGAAAATAAAGGGAAGACTTATTTAGAAATTGAAAAAACAGTATAAATGATAGTAATGATAGTTGTAAGTCTTAAAAGTACTTTTGAAAGTTCATTTTTTAACAATAGTAAATCTATAAAATTAGATAAAAATTTGCATTGTAAATAATTATAAAATTATTACAAACACTTTCTAACTGTTTGTAGTTAGAAAGACATAAATCCATTACAATTTTTCAGAGATGAGCTACTATGTTGGTGTTGTAAAATATTTATCACACTTAAAAGTAAAATCACAATTATTCATCCCATTAAGAGAGTGTTCTTTTTCATTTTACAATAAGGTTCTGCTTTACTGATTGACTATTGGAATCGACAGGCTATTGGCATCTATATCGTTCCAGCTCCTAAGTTCAAAAGAAATAATAATCTAATAGATGAAACATTTATGTTATAATTATTTATTGCTAGAAAGAAACTTGGTACCATTTAAGCCAATTCAATTACATTTTTCTAAAATCTGATTCATATTCTGAATCTTAAAAAATAGTTTTCAGTGCAAAATGGAAGACTAAAATTGTTGCTTTTAATGAGTATATAATATAATACACAAATAATTTTAAAAGCTCAACCAATGCATTAAATATACATTTTTTATTAAATGTAAGGAATAAATAATTGTCTAGCAAGACTATTGGGTACCATTCATGAAACCCAAAGGTCTAGAGTGTAGGTTGAAAATTTTGACTTAAAATATTTAGTATAATAATTTTTGAAGGGTACTAAATAATTTTCAATCTCAATTTAAGTAAATAAAATATTAAAAGCATTTGTACTCATTAATAGAATAATATAGCAAAAAATAATAAATTTGTTAAAAGATACCTTCAAAAATAAAGTTTTTTGTTTAAGAATGAATGGAACATAAACATTCACCTGAACAAATAAGTCTTTAGGAAGAGGGCCAGAAGTATTGACAAATTCAACCACAGAATCGCTTCCAGAATAGTCTATTGGTAAACCATAATACAATAATGTCTTCGGAAACATACTGATCATGAAATCACCATTAAGAATGTGTTTTTCAAAAGGATCTTTAAGAGCTATATAATAGAAGCAAAAATGGCTTTGTTAAAACACACCATCAATTTTACTGTCAGTTGTACTTGAAAAATAATAGAAATATCAAAAGAAATTTTATGTAAAATGAAATTGTTTTTAAATAGAAATATTAAAAAAATGAATCAAGAAAAACAAGTACTTACCTTATAAATATGATCCTTATTTATAAAGGTTAAATAAACAAAATGTATAAAAATTGTACTTACCCAGATAACTTCTTATTATTGGTTGTGTTTGAGACGAAAGTTCTTTGAAATTACTATTATAATCAGTAACAGTATGTATCACATGTACTTAAATTATATTAATTTTTAATCATAAAATTTTATTCTTTAAGAAATTAAAGAAACATTCTTAAAGCATGGTAAACCATAATAAAAGCATTTAATAATTTCTTTATAAAGCAATTATATTTAGTTGATCCTTAAGAAAAAGCTAAGTTCTTTGTTTAAAAACCGAAATTATATACCACATTATACAATCCATTATTAAAAATAATAATAATTTTAAAATTCAATAATATCAATACAATTAGAAAGTACTAGAAATAATTATCAATAAATATTTTAAAGTTCTATTTACAGTACTCAATCAAAAGCACATAAAATTTGAATCATGTTTACTTTCAGTCAACTTGGGACAAATTAAATAGCATTTACATATTCCATGTTAGTTCCTCATGACTTCTTATATGGACATGTCACTAGCACTGCCTATGACACTCTTTTTTTTAAATCAACTACATTATACGTCATATACATAATTTCTGTCTAGTGACTGCATCTATCAAGAGAGTAATTTCTCGATTCATCATAGAAAGACAGTTCAATCATGATTTCGGGAATATAAGGAGTTTCACACCTATTGAGGCTCTTGCCCAATTGCCTAACATGAAAGAAACCCTAAGGTCTGTATTAAAAAAGAAATTGAAATCCTGTATTGCCTTACTCTTGCATTTTTCCAGGAGTTTAAGCAGCTCAAAATAAGGAATGGTACATCTCCCTTAACACAATAAAGAATTTGTATATGTCTATTTCAGGGAAGATTCAAGTGATTTTTAACTTCCAAAGGTGTTCCAACACCATAGTAAGTGTAAAATACTTTCTGTAGAAGTTTTCTATGATTTAGGACAATTCCTGTATCTGGCATATTCCTCGTATTTGTAGCAAAACCTATTACACAGATAAAAATAAAATATGCCAAAAATATTTATAAGAACAAATTTACCAATAAGGCATGAAATTATGATCAATTACTAATTACAGTAAAATCATCTAAAATCATATTTTTAAATAAAGTTTTTAACTTGAAATATTAATATTTAAAATGTAAAGGAAAAAGAAAATAAGATGTCTATATTAAATAAAAAAAGGCAAGTTCTGCTATTAGGTTGCAAGTAATTACATACTATTAATTTATTTTGGAAGACTGTTGATACAACCACATCTTATATTATCAAATATTTCAATGAAGAAACTGCAGCATAAAATAATCGATTATATTCATTTAAACAGTACATATAATTAAGAATAATTTTAGTGCTATTAAAAAGTTACAGCCATTTACTGGAATTCATCTTTTTGGGGTCACAGAAAATTCATCACTCATTCTACACTCTAGAATACAATAAATTTTAAAAAACATTAAATAAAAAATCCTTAACCTCCATGTATTTTAGATCTTTTTATTGAAACATGTGAAAATATTTTAGACATTGCTGTTTAGAAATACGTAAACTTGTGAAAGTTTAATTAAGTACCAATAATTACATTTTTTAAATATAAAAATAATTGTATCTAAGATGTCAAAATCTTATTTTATTTGTAATAAGTTGTCTAGGAAACTCACATACCAGTGAAAAACAAAAGACATATCCTAAAAATTAGAAAACATTTTCAAATTAAAAATGGTTATCTAAACAGTAATTTTAAATCAGAAATTTTCATTATCCTAAGTTACATAAATCTATACTTTTTTATTGTTTCCTAGTTTTCTAAAGAGATGGTTAATAAAGTGCTGCTTTCATATTAACATAAAAATTATACACTTATCTTAAATGAAGATTAAATTTATATACTTGTTTAAAAAGTTTTGCATACCAACACAATTTGAATTTCAAAATTATTAAAAATTCCTTACAAAATAGATTACAGTGAATATCATTGGAAATAATACTTGCACAGAATCATATAATTATTGATAATACTTTTAGGAAGATACTGAATGCTTATCGTTTTCATACAAATTCTTAAATAAATATTTTAAAAAGGAGACAAAAAGCAAAATACGTTTTTAAGATAGCAACACATTATTCACTTAGTAATAAAAAATTATGGTTATATTTAATTTATAAATCAAATACTTTCTTTGACTTGGTATGATTTAATTAATCATCTCTACTTTAACTTTGTTTATTTTTCCATATATAAAAACTTTTTAAAAATATATAGTTATAACAATCAACACAAGCATGCCAATTATTTTTCAATAAGTCATTGAAAAATTATTGATATACTAGTTTTGATTTTTATAATTATACATTTACGGTAGGCTTTGTGTGAGAATAAATAAATATAGATCTATAAAAGATTAATTAAACCATGGTAAATCCAAAAATGAAATTATTTGAGCTTATGTATATCAATATGTACAGTTAATTTGAAGAACCGTTACTCATGAAATTATTTTGATTTAAGTTATTCCAAACCATTCCAAACATTAAGAACCAATGTGGGAGCTAAATTCATGAGTAGCTAAATTGAAGAAAAAAGCACTGATCATTTAATGACTAATTTATCTCATTCATAAAACTCACATTAAAACAAAAAATATTTTAAAAACAATAATACAATGCATTGATAAATATTAGTAAATATAAGCAAATTAAATTAAAATTACCTTTAATGTTTCTAATTTTGACATACATGTATTTTGAAAGAGGGCCATAAAAACTTATTAACATAGAAAAGATGCTTAAATTACAAAATGAAATGTTTAGTCTCTTTATCAATTAAAAATTATTAAAATAAATTTTTATCTTTATACATCAAGAAAATATCACTTTAGAAATCTAAAGTGACCAAATTAAAAATCCATTTCCTAGTTTTGGAAGAATTTCTTTTAATATTTAGCTTGACTGAAAATTTAAAACATTTGAAAGTTTTTAATTTTGTCTATGACTAATGATAGCAGAAGCATGAAAGGCCTGGTACTTCATTAGAAACATGTTACACAGTTGATTTTCTTTCTTACATTTATTCTTAGTTAAACATACAAAGGGGGAACACACACTGACAAATAAAATGAAATTAATAAGTGCATTTCTAATATAAGATAACAATTATTTTACATAAACTTTTAATGAAATTATTAATGGTACACTTTTGTATATATATATATATACATAAGTTTCAGAATCATAAATGTAGTAACATTTATTAATGATTCACTGACATATAGAACATAATTAATGCATGATTAATTTACATTAAATAAAATAAATAATAGTGTCATTTAAAGTACAAACTTATTATATAATTTAATTTAAAGAATTAATACTAAGTTTTAAATATCCAACAATAAGAAAAGGCTTTTTCTTTAAAATTAAATACAAAGGTACTTTAAAAATCAGTTAAGTATATTTTGATTAAATACATTTGGCATTTCATTTTCAAACATTTCACCTTTAGTTACTTCACTTTTATAAATAACTTAAGGAATAAAACTCTATACAAATGAATAAAATGGGAAAATATACTTTTAAGAAAATTTTGTGTCTTTAATGAAAAATAAATAAAATTACCTATGTAATTATCATCTACATTTTTTTCTAAGCTATGTTGTGTAACACGAACATTAGTAGCACCAGGAGGAATCATAACAACAGTGTGGTAGCCTAAAAAGTAAGCTTAGTATTATTAATTCTATACCATAAATGTAATAAACTTTTAATAATAATATAGTTAAAATTAGATCAGAGATTCAGAATAATTTAATTTAGTAATTAAGAGTTAAAAAGTTACCAGAAAAATATTATTAATTTTAATATTTTTTAAATAAAATCAAAATTAAACAAACGTTTATTTTAGGAATATATATAATGATAAAAATAAAAAATATAAAAATATAAGCAAAAAAATGTTTTTTGCTGCAATATCTTAGAAAACATAATAATAGAATACAGTACTTTAATGTACATGAACTATCAAAAAATTCTCAGCATGAATACGTTAAACTAGGTGAGAAATAAACTGTGAATAGTATGATAAATCAATTACTAAATAATCAAAGAATTTCTTAATAATCAAGAAAAGAACTCATGGGATTGGAAAGAATACAAAGGAAATTTCAAAAGAAATTAATAGCATTATTAAAGAATTATTCAAAGTAAGAAAACTATAGCATTTTAATTTTTGTACACAACATTAAAAAATTAAATAAATAATTTTTAACTTTGTCATATACTTGGAAATTTATACAACAGTGCTTTTTAGAAATGTTAATTACCATTTAGTACTTTATTGAAAAACAATTTTTCTTAATATGACAATTGTTTTTTAGATTATTATGAATGTAAATCACATATATAAAGATTGTAATTGCATCAGAATCTAGAATTGAATTTTGTAACAAATACTAAGCTCATGGGACTTCAAATAAAAATTACAGGCATTAATAAATTTCTTAGCTTTGTATTGTGAAGTTCTTAGAAGAGAAAATCTGGAATGGTGTCACCCAAGCTCTTCACTAATCTTGCTTAAAGATAAAAAAATATTGTGGTATATTATAATCAAAATTTATACACACCACATTTCGCAATAATTGTGTGAATCATATGACTTAAAATATAAGCTTCTAAATAATATGCCTAATATATTAAGGAGACAGAATTTAAGATAAATAAGCACTGAAAGGAAAATTGTTATAAATTAGAAGATTTAATCAAAATATTAAAATTTTGGACTAAGATAGAAATTGCTAGAATTTCAAAATTCCTTACTACCATGACATTTATAAAAAAGAAAATTTATAAAAATAGTCTTCACTTTATATACGATTTAAAAATAATAACTAACAAATAAAAAAATACAACCAGATTATGAAAAGTATACAACAAAACAAATATAAATTCAAATATGAGATTGAAAATGTAAAATTTACATAATTCTTATGAATTAAGTTAAAACATTTCCAAAGTATGTTAAAATCTCCAGTTAAAATTGATATAAAAAATCCCCAGCTACTATAAAAAATTTTGTAACACTGCTAAATAATTAGACACATTAATTTATTTTTAAACTAATGAGGTTATTGAAATCTTGAAGGTAAAAAAAGAGTGAAATATTTATGTAATACAAGTTAACCTTCAATTTAATAAAAAAAAAATGTAATATTTTCTAATCTTTCACCTCATATAAAATTCTTTAAAATAAACACAATGCATATGAATAAATGTAAAAAATAATCTTCAGCGAAAATGAGAAAATTTGTTTAATACCATAATCAACCTTCTTGTTATAGTATCCTTTGATTTCTTTACAGGTACTATTATTTCCCCCACAAATACCACAACGATCAAGAGTAACAGTAGAATGCAGAATATGATCACATCCAGCTACCTACAGAGCAAAACACAAATTGAAACTGCAGTCCTTAAGCATATAAAACACCACAAATATATTAGCTACAGCAGTATAAATCTTTTTCTGCAATAAGATAGACTTAGCTTGTACGTCAAATGTTGTATGAAATCCTTAAATGAGCTTTAAATATTTTTTATAAGTTTTTTAAACTTAAAATCTTTGAAATCTAATAAAAAAAACAAACTTTAATTATCTCACAAAATTAAATAAAATTAGTCTCCATACATTTATTCTCTCTTTTTTACAATTTTTAAAGCTGTCTTACAATAATTGTGACTTCAGTGAAAGAATAAATATATAAGAGATGTAAATTCTACATCTCTTTAGCAGCATTCATCAAAATCTAAGATATTAATTCAATATATATGTGTGTGTGTGTGAAAATATTTATTTAACTTAATTCTAAATTCAATTAAAGCATTTTACAAATAAATCATGTAATTTTGATAAAATCTGTAATTATAAATTTTCAATTTCTAAAAATATGTTCCAACTGATGAACAAATAAACCTAGAAAAATTAGAAAATACTGATAAACTGTAAATTAAATATAAAATACAATATATATAAGAAATTTATGCAGAAGATTTGCCTTACTTAAATGGTAAGAAAGTTTAGATAATTTGGCTACTTTTTTTTCAAAAACAAACTTGACATTTTTTAATATAATGCAAAAAAACAAGATAAAACTTAACTCGAGATGTATAAAACAAGTATCTCTATGATCCAAAAGAAACCATTGCAAATTAGTCATTTATTAAATTATTCAAAGTATTTTGTTTTAAAATAACATCATTATGCACAATTTTTTACAGTTCAAAATGAAACATTTTCCTTTTTTAAAACACACTATATCTTGCTTCTGTATAGGAAAATTATAAATAACATAAGTGATTAAATCCACTAAAACAAATGTTAAATGATGTAATATAATAATGATAATCATACTGATAAAAACAGTACTGACAAACCATAAAGACAAACAAAATGTTTTGTTTATTTGTAATATATATATATATTCCTCTCACTTACCTCACATTTTCCATTAACACACAAATTGTATGATCCTAGATCACATGGAGTACCATCAATTACTTTTTCAAGAAGAACAAAGTAAGATGAGGAATCATTAACTTTGCAATATAATTTGCATTTTTCAGTTACAGGAACTAAAAAAAAAGAAGCATTATGAATTTTAAGACAAAGTAAACTTAAATACTGAACACTTCTATTAAATCCTATTTTCCAATTTTCATTACAACAAATGTACTTAATAAAAGTATCATTTTCAATAATTATAATATATAAAACAATATAGAGCATCAGAAGATCTAAAAATTATAGCCCAAAAATAACCAGCATAAAATTATGGGAGCCAACCATCAGTATACAATAAAGGAAAATCATGCTTTGATGTTGCTAAGTGCATAGCATAATAGGTTAATGCTCTAGTAGAGTTTGGGCAACAAAAACATAATTATAGAAAAAATCTCTCAAAGAGAATAAATATTCACATGCCACAAAAAAGAAAATCTAGAAAATTCACAAGTGTCTACCTTAGAAGATATGCTTCTATAATACTGAAACATAATTTGTAGAGCCGCATAAATCAAAGAATACATTAGGAATAACATATATTTAGTAATGATAACACAAATAATATAAGTATTCTCTGGCCTTTTCATACTAGTCATGTATTTTAGTATTCATTCTGGTCTTTAAATAACAGAATATTTTATTTTTGCATTCAAGAACCTAACCAGTTAATTTAAAGAATTTTATATTTTCCTTTTTAACAGTGAAAGAATAAAATGTCTTAAATATGACAGTTGAATAACAAGTTTAAAAATTCAAACACGATTAGATGTTTGAGCAATCCATTTCAAAAATAATTTTCTTCCACAAAAATATTAATCACAAAATGCATTTATCTTGTTCTTCTCCCTGACAGCATTTGTTAATAAATAAGGAAGAAGCAAGATCCTAATTACATAATTGATTAAAACAAAATATTTCATATCAGAAAACTTTATAGACAAGACCAGTTTTTGACAATTTTTTTTTTGTTGGGGAGCAGTGATAATGAATAAGGTATTTTTGTTTTATACTTGTAATTGTTATTATTTGTAAGAATTAACTTTTCAAATTAAGAGGATTCTTTTGTAATTTGCCTGTATATTCAAATGAATTAAAATCACCTATAATTAATAATAAAAAACCAAGTCCTGGAATATCAAGCAATTAAAACTTGTAATTGAAGAGTCACTAAAGTACACACTGGTAAGAAACAATAAACTAAAATAATAAAAATATCAAATATCAAGGAGAAATAACTATTTATTCCTTTTTTTTTAAACAATCAAGATTTATGAAAAAATGAAAAAAATGTTTTATTAATAGCTTGCTTAAAAAGAAATATTTTATCAAAATTTGTTCAATGAAGTACTGAAAGTAAAACATGAAGAACAAATTTTAAAAACTTATTGAGACAAATTTTTTTACTTGACATTTACCTCTATAGGCAATTTTGTATTAAACAAGCCATTTATCTGTTATCATCAAAATTTATATAGTCGAAATCTTTCATTTTGATTAAATTTTAGTCCCTAAAACAATATTTTTTCAAATTTTTTAACTTTCTAAAGTAATTCGTATACTTCTATAAAATTTGCTCAAGAAACATGAAAAAATTTACTATCAACATTTGTTTTAATTATTATTAACAATTAACTAGCACTAAATTTTCTTTATAATCATCTTCATTAATATTCTTAAGTGCATATTTTTTAGGATTTCTTGTATCATTGTAGTGTTTTTTTCATTTTATGAGGTATGTTGTCATAGAAAATTTTCATTTATTTGTATTTACATGAATTCAATTTTTTAGCACGATTGGTGTTTCTAGTTCAATTTTATTATTTTTTTCTGGTGTGGATAATAGTACCAAAGCTTTTTTAAGATCTTTTCCTGTTATAGTTACATGAAATGGTTATACAGTTTCTGAATGAAACTCTGAAAAATGTTCAGTGCAATTTTTCTATGTTTTTATTTAGCTAATCGAAGTTTTAAAATTTTCAAATGATGAAGCAAGTGGAATAGAACAGCTCATTTCAAAAGCAAGTAAAAAGTTAGGTTTTGAAACACATCACTATCTTCAACAGATTTTTTAGTGGATAAAATATAATTTTGTGTGGGAACTTCACTAAACGAATGTGAGGACAGACAAAGAAATTTATGTGTGAAGGTGCATTTAACAGTATTTTTTACTCTCTGATTGCTTTAGAAAATGCAAAGATATATGAATGAACTATACACAGCTATATTCAGTCAAAGTATGTGATGTAGTATAGCAGAAAATTTCATAAAGTCACTGTTTTCTCAAGAATAATACTAATACCAATACAAAGCACATGTGAAAGTTAAATAATATTGAGATTTTTGCTTTCTGTAGAAAATCATTGAATTAAGAATAAAAATTTTGATACTACACAGCAGACACAGCCTAATAGATTCTGCTCCAAAGAGCACTATCCTATAACTAGGCAATGGAGAGCCAAAATAATGTGTCAGTTGAGTTCAATGATTTGCTCCTCACTTAAAATTAGTTTTCAAAGTATATTATAGAAACTACCAATGCCCCATTCAACATAATGTCTCATTCATAGCTATTCAATACTACATTTTCTGGGAATTTCTGATTTCTAGTCCTTTCTGAAATGAAGAGGTAACAAATAGATGGTAATGAACGAGATTTTTTCACTTTATTTGTGAATGTTCTCAGAAATAATTTGAAAAGGAAAATATGTAAAAGAATTAGATAAAAGCATACATAGCCAAATCACTCACAGATAACTGATTTATGAAAGTAATGGAAAAGCAATATTGAGATGCTTACAGTATTTTCAAGGGTTATAAACATGACAAAAAAATATGTCGCAGCAAACTGACAATGTGTGTGCAGACAACTCAGTATAATTAAATGTTAAGAGACTGTTTAAAATGATAATTTACAATGAATAATAAATAATCAGTTATCTGTCACAATAAATACCAAATGGCATAATTAAACAAATAGAATAGTAAATATAAATGATCAATAATATGAATACAGAAGGTTTATATTATTTAAATACTATGTACTTTTTAAATTGTACATTGCTTATTTTCAGCAATTTCCTTTAAAACATTTTCAAGTACACTTTTGCATACAAAAATGAATTTTACAATTTAACTTTATAATTGTTTTAAACAAGAAAGTAATTTAAAGGAACACTGAAACTAAAATTGAATAAAGCTTAATTATATTACTGATTAACTAAATTTTATAGGAAAATGCAAATAATCCCAAAATAAAACTCTTATATACTATCATTGCTATTAGTATAATTCATTTTCCCTTTGTATTACTTATTTTTATCCTTTTACAATTTGAGTCATATGACTTGTAAAATATATTTCATTTTTATATTAAATTTAAAATGCGCCTAAATTCTTTCAATTTTTATTTTTAAAAATGTTTTAATTTTAAATTTTAGAAAATTTTCTTAATACACAAAAAATAAATCTGTAAAATTGTTAAAAAATAAATCATAACTATAAAAATAAATCGTAACTAAATTGTACAAAAATAAATCTGTAAAAATCTATGACTTTATTTACTATTTTTAATTTGGTTTTCATTTCTACTATTCCTTATGAATTCTATATTTTATTATGTGATATAAACATCAAATTTTTCAAATAAAATATTCAAACAATTACACAAAACTTCTATCTTAAGTTAATAAATATACGGCGCCGGTTAAAATAGCTACATTTGATAACATTGTCCTTTAAAATCTTTACCAATAAAATATTTCCCTGCTTTCTCACTTTTAGTCAATTTTAGATTCGAATTAATGTTTTAGAAAAATAAAAGTTTCATAATATTATTGACAACATATTATTTACATGAACTCTCATATATTATTTTAATATATTTCGCAAAAACCTCATTTCAGACCGGACAATTCACATCAGCCTTTTTGTTTATATTTTTTTCCGGTTAGTCATTATTGAGACTCTCTTAAAAACTTTATTCGCTACTTAAAAATAGTGCTGCCATCTACTGAGTTTAGAAATAAATTAGGTTGTTTAATAGTAAAATTACTCAATGGACTTTTTGGTTAATTAATAAATTTTAAGTCTTTTAACAAATTAGCACCAATTAAATTCTAAAAATTATATTTTATTTATAAATTGAGATTTTTACTAATATATTTTTGTATATAGGAATTTTATAAAATAATTAATTTTAGAAAATTGTTATTGAAATCAAAAAATAGAAATTAATCTTGAAAATATTTTTGAAGCAAAAACCCCTTTTTGAAATAAGGCTCAATTATAAATTAAAACAATGATACAAGTTACACTCATAATATGTAAATAATAAATTAAAAACTTAGTAAACATAATTGATAATGGCTACATATTTTCTACGCTATTTAGTTGTCTTTGTTTATTAAGAATTTACTTACTCATCAAGATAAAATTCTGAATTTCATTTCAAGTACATTTTAAAATTTTATAGCTCCTGGAAGCACATATTTAACGATAACCGTTTAAAATTCTCATCAATGCTGATTTCAAAAATCTACTTTATACAGTTGCTGTAATATTTGTAATAACGTTTGGTTACTATAAAAATTATAGCTATTTGAATTTAAAATTATCATCTAAATCGAAATATCTCTTATTTTTATGTTTATGAAAATATTTATTATTTATAAGTAATTGCTCTGTACAGTGAAGTTGAACATTGCTCACATTAATTAAGAAAGTGCTCCAAAATCTCATGTTATTCTTAAAGATAAAATAATAACGTGGAAAAAATATTTATCTACATTTATTTATTCGCATTTTAATTTCTGTGGAAAAGTTATTTAAAAGAGGATTTTATCTCACGATTTATTTGGTTTCACAGCACTTTAAACATGCCCCGGAAATCTAGTATTTTTTTTATCATGCAGTTGTGTCTATAATATTTATATTATGCTTTATAATATTTTAATATAATAAAAAGCAGATTAATACTATATGCATATATTGTGTACGATTTAATACACTTTTTCAGTGAAGTTTTCCATTTAATTGAAATTTTAGGAGTATGGTTTTTCCTTTTCGTTTTTGCAAAAAGGTTGAACAAAGTTCAGCTACTTATTAGTAAATTAGTTACTATATATTTTTGCAGAATAGATATTTTTTAATACAAAGACAATTGTAGTAGATATATAAAAACTTTAAATTTGCAACTTACGTCTGATTATGTGACGGAAATTTTATATTCAAATTTATTCAGTTCTTTCACAATCCAAATTTTCAATCACATTTGTAAGATTTCATGGCCGGAATTCTCAAAGGTTTGGTTTGTTTGTCTTTCAACGATCATTTTTTGCACACGAACACTAATTAGATTACGGTTTAAAGTGGACTCCTAGCCACACACTACAAACATGCAAGCCCTAAGTCGGATTTGAATCCACGAGCTGTTGAACCGAAGGCAAGAATGCTAACCATTCAGCTACTAGCTCGGCAGGAATTATCAAATAGAAGAGAAACAAATTCTATTGTTCATAAGCCTATCAACTTTATACAGGAAGATGCAATAAGCAAACAGATATTTCTACAAATACTTTTCGCTTTTCCCCTTGCGACAAAGTAGATTTTTACGAATATAGTCAATTTATACTTGTAATTTATATTAGTAACATAATTGTAATTTATATTAGTTACATAAATTAGAAAATTTTACTTTTTCATTAACAAGGAATATAACTATAATTCACATTGTTCAAAATACACTACTGGCCATTAAAATTGCTACAACAAGAAGGCGAAATGCTACAGACGTGAAATTTATACGAAAGGAAGAAGGTGCTGTGATATGCAAATGATAAGCTTTTCAGCGCATTCAGACAAAGCAGGCGCCAGTAGCGACACCTACATTCTGTTTAAATGAGGAAATTGTTCAGCCGGTACCTCATACACAAATTGCATTTGAACGTTGTTGCCTGGTGAAAAGTTGTTGTGATGCCTCGTGTAAGAAGGAGAAATGCGTACCAGCACGTTTCTGACTTTGATAAAGGTTGAATTGTAGCGTACCGGGATTGCGGTTTATCTTATCGCAGCATTGCTGCTCGCGTCGGTCGAGATCGAATGACTGTTAGCAGAATATGGAATCGATGGGTTCAGGACGGTAATGCGGAACGCCATGCGGAATCTCAACGGCCACCTATCACTAGCAGCCGAGAAGATAGGCATATTATCCGCATGACCGTAATGGATCGTGCAACCACGTCACGAGCCGTGAGTCAAGAAACGGGGTCATTTAAAGGACAACAAGTGTCTGCACGAACAGTTCGACGACGTTTGCAGCAGCATGGACTCTGAGCTCGGAGACCATGGCTGCGGCTTCCCTTGACGCAGCGTCAAAGACAAGAGCGCCTTCAATGGTGTGATCAACAACGAACCTGGCTCTCAAATAGCGAGACGTCATCTTTTCAGATGAATCCAGGTTTTGTGTACAGCATCATGATGGTCGCATCCGTGTTTGGCGGCATCGTGGTGAACGCACACTGGCAGCGTGCATTCGTCGTCGTCATACTGGCCCATCACCTGGCGTGATGGTATGAGGTGCCATTGGATACACGTCTCGGTCACCTCTTGTTCGCATTGACGGTGCTTTGAACAGTGCTCGTTACATTTCTGGTTTGTTACGACCCGTGGCTCTACCCTTTATTCGAGCAATGCGAAACTACGTTTCAGCAGGATAATGCCCGACCGCATGTTGCCGGTATTGTACGGACCTTCCTGATACGGAACATATTCGGCTGTTGCCCTGGCCAGCACGTTCTCCAGATCTTTCACCAATAGAAAACGTATGGTCAATGGTTGCCGAGCGACTGGCTCGTCACCAAACGCCAGTCACTACGGTTGATGAACTGTGGCATCGTGTTGAAGCTGCATGGGCATCTGTACCTGTACATGCAATCCAATCTCTGTTTGACTCAATGCCCAGGCATATAATTCCTGTTATTACTGTCAGAGATGGTTGTTCTGGGTACTGATTTCTCAGGATCTATCCAGCCAAATTTTTTGAAAATTTAATCACTTGTTATTTTTAGTATAATATATTTGTCCAATAAATATCATTTTGTTATCTGCATTTCTTCCTGGTGTAGCAATTTTAATGGCCAGTAGTGTAGAATTAAAAATATTTTCCTCTATTTATATAATTTATGTAATAGATTATACCTTAAGATGGAGATCAAACAGAATAGCTTTAGTAAAGAACACGTATAAAGATTATTTGAGAAAGATAATTTACTTTAAGTGTTTCATACATAGGATTATATTTCAATTATTAATATTAGTTAAAACAATTTTGTATTGAGATTTTTTTAGATTAAAAAAAATGTAAATCATAACTATACTTCTTACAGTAGATATTTATTGAAATCAAGTTTTGCTGCCATCAAATTAAATACAATGGCTGGTTCACGCTCAATGGTCACTTTTTGCGTATGAATGTTAGTTGGAGCGGTTCCCAAGAGTTTAAAATCGATTCCAAACTACAATGAAAATCCATATCTGAAATGGGAAACGAGTTTACGAATTGCTGAACCCAAGACCAGAACGATAACAATACAGATGCCAGTTTGACAAAATTTAATGTTAGTAATATTTTACATACACTGCAGTAATTCGGTGCTTTTGATCTATATTTAAATGATCCTCTACTCTAATGCGCCAGCCATTATCAATAGCAGCAAGAAAACAGTTCTATAATCCTTTCGTATTAAAAATTTTACAGCACTTTCTTTAGAGAACAGATTTTGATACTTCATTTAAAAAAGATTGTTTTGTACATAATTTGAAAATATTTGGTAATAAAGGTTGTTTATCAATATAGTTTTATCTCATTTTAAGTGGTATTCTGTCAGGCACAGAATACTTGATACAGTAAAGGGGCTATTTGCAACTTATTACCCTTTATTATTATTGCACTACGTTTTCAGCTGCTCATTTCCACCTACAAGCACAATTACATGTATAGTAGCTTTAAAATAACAAGTGACGAGATCATTGATACTTAACTTTCCAAACTGAAACACCAATAGAAGAATATCAGATTACTTGAATATTCATCGTGTACATGTTCCCTCAGCACAGTGGCGTTGAGATGGATGAGCGTCGAAAGTATTTGAAGTAAATGAGTCATTCTATAAACAAAGGAAACTCAAAAAATATGTCTTCATGGTTTAAAAGATTAATAGTCTTAATCTCATCATTATAGTATTAACGCAAAAGTCGGAGTTGCAAGGTGATAAAGTCCAAATCGTGACGAAGTGAAGTCTGCGGCGAGTTTTCTTATTTTCTTTTTGTTCCGCTAGGTTACTTAAAAAGAATTACAATCAATTCCCTGAAATTAAGGTGTGGTTTTATTAAACCAATTTAAGCGTGTTATATAAATATTGTTTTTAATTTATTCCAAACAGAGATTGTCAAATTTTATTCCTTAGATTTAAAAAGATGAATTTTTGAATATCAAAAGTACATAGAACTGTAATTTATATTTTTAAACAGTTATGATTTGGTTCAGTTTTTTAATAAGAGAATATACTTTTCCGAAAAAGTAAAAAATTAAAAACTTAATATATGTTCCGTTAATATACTTCTATCTTAAATTGTGTTTGCAAATGCTTAAATATTTTGAAGCTAAGATAGCAATGAAAGGAAGAATTACACAGTTTTTGTAATAAAAGCATAAAAGGCTGCTTGACAATAAAACGAATATGTACCAAAATAGGAGATTAAATAGCTTACAATTATAATCGATGTTACTTTAATATATTTGCAATGATAATTTATATCAAAAAGAGATTTAATTAACTTTAGCTTAAGTACTTAAGATTTATCAAATTGCCTTTCAATCAGCTGAATATTAGCTATTTTCATGAATGGAATTGTTTATTATTTAAATGATTTGGGTAAGTTAATAATTACCACAAAATATTGGATTAAATTGCTTTCTAAAAACTTACAAATTTTAACATTTTATTCATTATTTTATAAAACACCACGCATACTTTTATATCGTAATTTAAAAAAAAAAAATTTAAATAATGGAGTCAGCAATGTTTGGCATGCTGTAATTATAGGAAGAAGTGAAAAGACAAATAAAAGTATATTAATCCAAAATTAATTGATTGAATTGAAAGCATCCACATGGAATTGAATGAAGCCGATTGTTTCTTGTTAGCTTAAATTGTAGGCTCATTTTAAAATTTTATTTACAGCATTAGTTATTAATTTCAACATTAATTAGCACTAATATGAATTTATTGTAATGTTGTTTACATCATGATGCCGTTGTTCATGCCTACTAGATTCAACTAGATAGAACTATTCTATTAGATAGAACCATTGTACTAGATAGAACTCTTCCACTAGATTCAAGAATGAAGGAGCATGAAACTTTCCAGCTTTAAAATTGTCGATGTATGCATATTCTCTGGGAGTAGAGAAAAGTACATACAAAAAAAGAGTGTCTGATGCTGTCTACAATTTCTTAGAATGTAAATTTAAAAAAAAATATTTACTTTCAAGTTACAAAAAAAATATTGTTTTCATACATTCCAGCAAATGTGTTTTTTATTTTCCCAACACGCGTCAATCACAAATACATTAAAAATGCAGATGAAACGGAAAAGCGCGCGCGCACGCACACACACACTATATTTAATACCTTCATAACTGAAAATAATTTCCATGTTTTTTTTTTAGCTTATCTAAGCGTGAAATTTCATTTTTTGGTTCAAAACTACTTTTTAACAAAGCTACGTAAATATAATATTTTTTCTTAATATGTGTTTCCCATACGGCCGGCAACAGCTAGCGGGCTTAGCCATTATTTATATTTTTTTTAAATGAATCGTAAGGAGGGAAAATTTGCGCCATAAAAGAAATCTATATCGATGAATTTTTTTCTAATAGAAAAAAATGATAATCGTTTATACTTTTTAAACATATTTTGAAGTATAACTATAACTGCTTTTCAGATTTAGACACCATACATATTTTTTACGTTTTTATGGTGGTAACATAAAAAATAATGAATTAATATATAGCATACTATATACGAAATATTTCACTTTAAATTGACATAAATTAAACTACATTAAAAATTTCAATACCAAGAAATGACTAAATTTGACTTTTGCGTTAAGTATGTGTTAATTAAGTACATTAAATAAAATAATCAATTGCTGAGAAATTACTCAATATTTTATGTATTTATTGCTAAAAATGTTTAATTACTCAGTTAGATAAAACATTTTCGTATTAATTTTTCTCACTTTCAATTTTTAATTTTATGGCTAATCACATGCACACAAATTGGGCCGCTGATCTGTTTCACATTTTTAAACTGATATAACATATTTTCCCTTCAACAAAACAATCTAGAAATTGTTTGATAATTAAAAAATTCCCAAATTTAAATATATTGGCATATTTAGAAGAGTTGAAGTCTCCTAATATTCAAATATAACTTGCAACAAAGAAAAATTTGAATATGGCTTTGAAAAGGAGATTTTCAAATTACTTTCGTTTAAATTCTCAAAAATACATTCCAACAATTAGATGAAATTCTCAGAAAGTACAAGCAAAGAAATAAACATAATGAACGGAAAAACTCGTGTGGGAATTTAATAAAGTATGAACTAATTGTTAAAACAATATTGCTTAGAATAGTTTTTACATTCTTAAATAGTCTCAACAAGTGTATAAAGTCTTACAGTCAAACTAATTCGCGTTAACTTTTCTTAGTAAATATTTAAACGATTGGAATTGCATAAATCTAAAAAAATATAAGATTTTGTAATTTGTTTCAACTATAATAAAACTTGATAAGTTATGAGTCGTACTCATGTTTCTCTCGGAAATACATAGAAAAAATGCATGAAGTTACAAAAAAAAAAAAAGAACTTTCCGGGTTATAAAAAAAAAAATTGCCGAATGACTGGAAAAAAATGCTTAGCTAAACTGAATCTATGACTGAAAACAGTGAATGTTTGAATTTGTAATTAAGACATGAATCACACACAAATTGTTTTAACTTACTTCCAGAATATTGAGGGACCCACTCAACTGAACGTGGTATTCCAGGAAGATCTAAATTTTTGCCATTGAACTTTGCGCATTGTTCTGCCCTAAAATCCTTACCAGGCGGGCATTCCTAAAAGTAAAATAATAGTTAAAGGGAAGGAAAAGAGATTTTAAATATTTCTTAACGTTGTTATTAAATCTTTAATCTATGAAATTCAAAGCTTTGGCTTTTTTCTATTTTGTCTTGAAAAACCACAATAAACCAAATTAAGTTTTGAACGCTTTATGGATAAAAATGAGACGTATGTTTTTATTACCGTTTTAATTCAGAAATACGCATTTTAAAGGACTGTGAAGATAAGAAACCTGTCTAATTTTAGGTGTCAGATGTAAATATTAATTGCTAAAAAGATTGTGGAATTAGATAAATTTTTATCAGAATAAAAAAAATAAAATGTGAGTAATGTAAGAAATACGAAGTTTAAAATTTCAACAATCACTAAATGTGATATGCATTAACAGATTTCGCTTCAATCAAAAAATTAATATTAAAGAAAAAATTGATTAGTGACACAGAAAACTAGGAAAGACATTCAAAGTTTTTGTTAGAAATTCATGTTTTTATATTTTGTTAGCTTATTTTGGTTTTATGCGAAGTAGCACCGAACTTTTAAAATTCGAAGTTTGTATTTTATTACTCGGATTTTTTGCAATTTATTAACAATAAATTTTATTTATTAAGGATTACTAACTTATCTAGTGATCAGTCTTCAGCAATTTTTTTTTAAATATTTTCTTTTTCTATATATAGCATGACAGAGCATATTATTGGTTTGCTGATATTATTTTCTTAAGTTTTTTAGCATTAAATAAACTCAGAAAAATTCCTGAGCTTAAATTGAACTTCAAAATAAGTGTTTTAAATAGAAATCAAAACCAGGCGCACTTCATATAACCAATTCTACATTACTCAATACTAAAATTACAACATCAAGACCGAGATGAAAGAATTAATGAAACTCTAAAGTCTGCTAGAGCCACATGGAAATTATTTATATTTCTGATCAAAGGAAGACTTTATTGGTGACGATCTAATAAATGATATAAAGGTTCAAAAAATGAATCAGATTTAGGCTTATAGAAATCCCTTTAGTGCAAATCCAGGGTTCAATATGTGGTATAATGATAGTTTACTGAAAACCTGAGGTCGTTTTAGCCACGAACTTGGTAAATTGATTTTTTGACAGCCAAACATATAACTTGTCTAACTTGATGTCACACATATTTCCTTGAAGGCTGGGTGAAAGAAAAGTTTAATTACTATATGTTATTCATAAAAAAAATACTTTTTCTTAATCATTCCTATAACTTTGCTAAGAGTACCTAATCATTATTTTTTTGATAATGAATTCTTAATATTTATGATGAGAAATAATGTTTCTATGACATTTTGGTCAGTCATATGGCTGAAATATAGTTTTTCTTAAGCAACTGGGTGTGATCGAGAATCAAAAATTAATTAAAATACAAAATAACTATCCAGTATGAAAACTACAATTAGAGACTTCTAACTATGAGGATTTCATATAAGAATACTACTGTCGTCAAGGTTTCAATGTATATCAGTTGCGTGTTACTGAACTAATTGCTATAAGACCTCATATAATAGATTTGTTTCTGTTTGAAGATATTATGCTCGAAATTTCAACATATTTATTGTAATAGGATAGATTATTTAATTTGAGAAGCTATTGGTTTATAGAGCATTATTTGATTTGATTTTTGGTTATTTCTATGAGTGATTGGAAACAATGCAACTCAACGATGACTAGTAGTTCTCCAAGAAGTAACTATAGAAACGACAAGTATCTATGTGTTCCCTCTCAAGTCACTATTTTCGTGAATAATTTTCAAACGCGTTAATGCTGCGCTTCCCTCAGAAAGAATGTCACAATAATGACAAAGAGGCTCTGAGTGCCTTATTTAACGAACGGGATCAAGTGATTTATCTCTTTAAAGGATACAAGCAATTTACTGCCACACTAAGTCCTACAAATATTGGCTCATGTAAGGGCTCATTTGCTGTTTTATTTTAGAAATGTTCAAAAACTTCGTAAAAGATTATGCCATTATTATAGTGCTTATTATATGTTGCTTTTGCTGTAAAAGTCATCATTCACCAATTGCGTTAGATCAAGTTCTAGTACCATAATTTCCTTTGTGAATTTTGAATTTTTTAAATTTTTTTTATCCGAGGTTTTAATCATTTAAGTAATATAGATGATATCAAGGCCCGAATAAATCTTCATTCAATTTTCACAACATCTTTTTATTGTAAGAATTTCATATATAACAATATATATACAAATTCATCTAAAGAGAAGAGCTTATAGAAAACAAAATATCGTCTTTAATTAATATTTGATTTAGATGAAATTATGGAAAGTTGCTTTACGTTAAATAATTATAATGTTTACTAAATTTTAATGCCTTTTCGTGAACATATAAAAATAATTACCTCTGTATTACAAGATTTATACTGGACTCTGATGCCAGTGCAATAACGACCGCCATTCGATGGTCTGAAAATAAGCATTTAATAATAATTATCACTAGGAACATAAAAAAAAAACACTACACAAATGAAAAGGAAATTACTTTGGAGAGTCACATTCCCTATCAGCTTGTTGAATTCCTCCCCCGCAGGTCCGTGAACATTCACCATAAGGCCCCCAAGCACCCCATTGTCCATCAACAGGTATTAAGCCGGATGTCCGGTACTTCATACATTGTCCTTTGAAACAGCGCTGTAAAAATTGAAATTTTGTGACAAATTGGTACATTGAAATACATAATACATGGACATAATTCTAATCTAAAGTAGATCGAATTAATCATAATTTTTTAACTTTTTATTCAAGCATTGTAAGGGTTTTTCTATTGTAAAATGAAATCTGTAACATAAGAATACCAAATGCTTTTACATAAAGATAATGGAGTATTAGCATTTAGTATCCCTTTAACGAAATATTGTTTAATTTTTCAAAACAGGAGAATTTTTTAACAAATTCGTAAAATGTAAAGTTATTGTTAAAGAATCATTTAAATAAATATTTCTTTCCTTGCAAACGGAAAGAACAAATACATTTACTTAAACTACAATTCATGAAATAGTAATATGAAAATAAATCCATAAGAATGAGTAGTGCATTAATATATGCTCAGGATAATTATCTTATAGAGTGGTGATTGTCCCTCCCTATATTGAGAATATTAGGCATGTAAAGAATTCTTTTTACATAAATTTCTAAAAATTAAAGTCAACTTTTTTTCTTTTCTTTCTTTCTTTGAGAAATAGTACACAATACAGAATAAATGTATGCACATACA
>JAPDSC010028941.1:0-11012 GCA_026290005.1 Latrodectus geometricus | reverse complement strand
TATATATATATATATATATATATATATATATATATATATATATATATATATATAATGTGTGTGTGTGTGTGTGTGTCAAACACACTCACATTCATTAATATAACCACATCAAAATAAAACTTAAAACTCCTGCGGTTAAATGACTTTTAAATGCATGCATTACAGGCATAATATCACAATAACTAGAAAAGTTAACAATTACAATTTTTAATTTGCTTTATTAAGTATTAATTAACTAACTTTATTAGGTATTACTTATTCAATACTCTTATTTATATTTTATTTTCTTAATAAACACAAACACTCCAAGACTTTACTCAAAAATTATTTTCGTATAACTTTTTATTCTCCATCACTTACAGAAACTGCAGTTGAAATTAAAGCCCGTGAAAATAATCTTTCTCTATTATCTTTAACTCTATAAAATATATTTATTCTTAATGATAAACATTTCATATTTTTTAATTATTAAGATTATATTCCTAAGTTATTTTTACGGAATAAACTAATCAATTTACTATTTAAGCAGTTCGATTTGATTTCAACAGTAATTTCAAAGTTAAAGAAAACTTAAAAAATATCCTAAATACACGCTCAAATGTATAAATACTAAAATCTAAGCTTACACTAAATTATGAATGAAAGTGATAAACATTTAAGAAACTTCCATAAATCAGTCGATTTGGTTTATTATTATTCGATGATGTCTTTCAGACACTTATAAACTGTTTGATTATATATTTAATAAAATAATTCAATTTATGCAATTACTAATTTATTCATGTAGTAGTTCCATAAGCATTTCATAAATAGAATAAAGTAAAAAAGAATTGAAATGCTGTTGCCAGAAACACATGGGCTGCCATGAAAGAAAAATTCGAAACTATGGTCTTAAAAGAATAGAATAATGTAATTATCATTTGCTTCAAGAATTGGAAATTCATGTTTTAAATAAATTCTATTAACTTACCTTAGTGTCACTACACTGAGTACCATCCGCCCATGGCATGTGTTGAGTTCTGCATCCACCCTGTGTGTTCACAGTGTCTAATGTGCACCACAGTCGTTTGCATTCTGGCATATACGGGCAGATTCTTGATTTTGGTCCAAACACCAACTGGCATTGTCGATCTCTGGGATAAAGCTGTCCGGGAGGCTGATGGAATTCATCATCCAATATTAACTTGTTCCGACCAGGGCGATCCATTAGACATTTCCCATCGTTAGAGCTGAAATAATAAATGTTAAATCAAAGGAAAGATTTTCAAACTATTTAAATTAATTAACGGTATTAATTGTTTACAATTAAAATTAATTAATTATTTACTATTTAAATTAATGAACAATTCTCTGATATGACAAAGTAGCTCTTAAGGACTACAACTAATTAATTTATACAGATGTTTTTATTCATATTTTTACTAATAATTAGTCTTGTTACAAACTCTTGCAATAAAAACTGATAAATTAATATTCGGTGTTTCATACTGACTCTTGATGTTAATTTCACATTATTTTTAGAAGTGTTTAGTTAATGCACTAATTAATATTTAAAAATCACATAAGGATTTATTACATTATAAACTTTCATGAAAATAATTAGCATTCAAAATTTCTCTGACATTGTCTTTCATTGTTAAAATTCTCTGAAACATTAATACGTGTAAAATATAGATTAACTTAAAAATTTGACTCTTTGATTGTATAGTATATATAGCTGAAAAACCTTAAGGAAAAAAATGATCTATTAAAATACTTAAATTGAGAAGTTAAACAATCAAGTTATTTCTAATTTTTGTGATCACGTGATTTTCTTGTAAATAAATTAGTTCGAAAGTTATTCATAATTGAATTATTAAGAATCAGACAGTTAAATTAATATTTTCATGAAATACTTGAACGAATAATAAATCAAGCTTGTGTGATGTGGGTATTCTTAAAATATTTAATTAGTATTTTACGAATAACCACATCACACATATTTGATTTATTATTTGTTAAAGTATTCCCTGAAAATATTAATTTAACAGCAATCCTAATTTTTAAATACAATTTAACAAAATTCCAATTAAATATCTAAAAGCATATTATTATAAAGAATAAAGCATATAATAATAAGAAATAAAACTTTAGTCACTGAAAGAAATATTGCTTTTTTTTAAAATATTTAATATTTAAAAAATTTGATGCAAAATTAAAAATCTCAAACAATTTTCCTTACTCGAAAAAAGCTGTCAGATAACGCCGACTGCACTCAGACCAACTCCATGGGTTGCTATTGTAATCTAGCATTCTTGCCATCACATTGAGCTTCTTCGTAGAGTGACGAGCGCACTTTGGATCATCATCATGAGGTAAGCTCATCCTACAAAAGGATCATGAGTTTGAAATCAAATTAATAAAATTTTTATGAAACTAAAACTAGTTAGTCGGACGCATAACGATAAATTTGAAATAATGAGCTTAATTATGCTACCCTGCACATTCTCACCATAATAACTGCAACCGATAATTTAAGGAGTATGGTATAACAGATAATTAGATCAGAATCGAATTAAAAAAGAAATCGGTATCAAAGTTAAGAAACACTTAAGTGATAGCAAATTAAGGACTGGTTAATGTTCAAGCTTTTCAAAGATTCAGCATAACATACTAAGCGAAACGCATTATAATATTGAACAATAATGTTCGAAAAATGAAAGAGTTTCACTAAAAATATCTGGTAATCCATTCCAAAATAAAGAAAAATACAGCTTTTTCATTGACTTTTGTAATGGCCACAAAAACTTTAAGATAAGTAGTAGAATTAAAAATAAGCAATATACATAAGATGTACACTCTTTCTCTCGATATATGATATTCGCACCTGCGCATAACTGTTACATTTGAAAATATAAGATATTTTCTTTAATCAGGTAATATTTTTTATTGGATAATTACTAGTAGTTTAGCACTTTCAGACAAATGGAATTGTCAAAAGAACAATATAGTGGTTTCTATAATTTTAAATAAGATTAAATAAATAAGAATGCATTCACAACGTCTGCAATTATCGTTGTAAGTAAAAGTTTATCCAATTACTCCATTCAGATGGTACAAAAAAATTTCTTATAGCTAACTGGTACACTTCTGAAGAGAATTGCTTTTCACAATTCTTTTCAGTGTGAAAAGCATAGAAAGGCTGTTGTCAATGATTATCCCAATAAATACTTTCTGTACGGCAGATATATTAACAGATGGCAATTACTACCTGTACCAAATGATATAGAAATAAGCTAGCACAGTGGATCCGCTGTTATGCACAAAATTATTCAAGAATTGTTTATGGAAAATAATTTGCCATTGATTCACTATATTGTAGCAGCAAAACGTAGCGTGTCAGAATCAGTAAAGGAATTCAAGAATGACTTCATTATTTCTAAAATCCTAACTAGAGATGAAATATAAATTTTTGATATTCCAACGTTTCAAGCAAAAAAAAGATGATCTTACACCTGCAATAGTAAGAAGACAATATGGCATTAAAAAGTAATTTATGCCATTTTTTTCAGAAGTACTAGACGAATCAAAACTATAAAGTTTGAAAGAAGTTAGTCACTTCCGGAAATTTTTCAAGTGAATGTTATAGGACTCATACTCGGACCATGACTATGCATCTTCCCTTCAGCAAGATTTATACAATTGAGTTTCTTGAAATAAAGGGCAAATAAGTGTAGAATATCAACTATATTCACGTAATATAGGGAGTGATATTTAGCTGTCTTTTAATTTTAAAAAGGAATATAGGTGCCAGTTGGTTTATTTCCAAAAGTAATATTAAATACCCATGTTTTTCTTATATTTCAAGAATTGAAAGTTCTTTGGCGTTTAATCTAGGAATTCGCCTATGGAATCACATTGGTGTTGGAGGAAACATTTTTGAACACTAAAAAATTTTTGTAAATATAACTTTAATGTCATAAAACAAAAAATTTGGTGATGGTCTGTTTAATTTGTCGTTTAAATTTTTTTCTTTAGCATGACGGTTATAAGACCAATATTCTAGAATATTCAAATTTTTCTGAATAATTTTGAAATTTTAAATTTCAAATATTCTGTTTAAAAGTTTCTAATTTTCTTTTGATTCTCACAAAATTTTCATTGTGTACTTGTTGGTTGGTTTGTCACTTAACAATCCTCTTTTGATTGTAAGAGCTAATTAAATCAGAACCTACAGTTTAAAATGGATTCTAAGCCATTGTGAAAGCAGTGAAGCCACGAGGGAGAACTTGAACTCATGAACGTTGACCAGAGTTCTAACAATTCGGTTTCAAACTCCGCAAATTCATTGAGTAATTTTAGCTCCTAGATGTAATTTGTGTTATTGAATATTTCATTATAACAAAATTTTCCCTTTCCCAATATTATTTATGAATTCATTTTGTTCTCTACACCGCATTACAAGTTTTGCTTGTCATTTAAAAGCATATTAAAATCTTAAAAACTTTCCTTAATATTTTTCATTTTCATTGTATTTTATAGAACAAGTATGGATTAGCCATACATCACGTTTTTGGAAACGACGCCTTTCACTTTAATGACATTCCAAGTTTTGCCTTTATGTTGCTCAATGATTTCTTTGACGTAATTCCAGTTACTAAGTTTGATTTTATATTTTACAGTTTCTAAATGTATTCTTTTAAATTAACTACTAAAAATATTTCCTGCAACTTAAAAAAATTAAAAGAATTTCATGTTAGGAGAAAGCAACCTCTACAACTGGGATAAAATTTTGCCCTTGCAAAATTCGACAAGGAAATTCTACGAGTACAACTTCATTTTGCATGTATAAAAATTGTCCTCATTAAATCATTTTAAGAATAATACTTAATCCTCTTACTACGATTATTACTATTTAGGACTTTAAAAAGAAACTTATTTAATGATTTATATAAACATATCAAGACTGTGTGAATCGAGAAATACGAAAAAATATTTCTTTTTTTATGAGAATGTTTTTGGACTTAAAAAATTACCTAATTTACTGATTTTCCTGGAATTATATATATCACATGAGCTAAAACTGAGGATTTTATATACAGTTTCCTTTCACTTTTTCATATCTATTTTGAAAAATAAACGTATTATGAACCACACAAAAACAATGCTACACTTTACATAAAATATCCACTTAATTCAAATGTCATTTCAAATGTATCAATCAAGGACTTTTTAACATAATACATTCGGTTAAAAAGTAGACAAGGACATAACACTCTTCAACTATAATTATTCATGCGTAATTATGATTAAATACGCGGAAGATGTTTTCCAAGCAGTTAAAAAAAGTAAGAAATTTATAAGTAGAACGAAATGACATCCTTTACTTTTAGGATGTAAAAAACCCTCATCGCTTAATGAGATTGTCCATACATTTTTTACTGTCACAGAATGTATTTTATTCCATGTGTGTGTGGAAATATATTTATAATATTGGCACCACACATAGGCCACTACAAAGAGAGAAACATTTCTTTAATGGTCCCATCACACTTATTAACACTAGAAAAGCAAGAAGAGCTCATGAAGTTGCAATTTAGCTTGCTCGTTAAAGTAAAGTATAAAATCATCCACTGAATTAATTCTCCAGAGTTAAATTACACTAACATGTTGAATTAAATTCATTAACGCGTAGCTCAACACTTACACACAAAAATATTATTTAATCATTTTTATGACGGTTTTCCAAATTCATTGTTACAGACTGAAGGAAAACGTGAAAATGTATACATTTCAAATACAGTTTGAGAATTAATGCGTTAATAACTTTATTGGAAATTAATT
Source organism: Latrodectus geometricus (assembly GCA_026290005.1). Lineage (NCBI taxonomy): Eukaryota > Metazoa > Arthropoda > Arachnida > Araneae > Theridiidae > Latrodectus > Latrodectus geometricus. The sequence goes on along the minus strand of JAPDSC010028941.1, from coordinate 5,189 downwards.
ATGTAAAATTAATTATGTAATGTTCTTAATTATGTAAAAGTTTTAAAAGCTCAATGAAACAAATAATTGTAACTGTATCAAACCTTACAAAATATTTTGCACTTTGAAAAAATTGATTCAGTTTTCAAAAACTAAGAGTTTAATCGGGTGTACGAAATTTCAAAGCAATAGAAGGATTTACTTTTCCAATAAAAAGTTAAACACAAAAAAGGAGAGCTGCATAAATAACTTTATGTATGAATATCGAAATTAGACACATGATTACCCATGTTACAATTTAAACAAAAAAAATAAGAATTATCTTGTTCTGAGGTAAAGAAATGAATACACTAGTTTTGTAGAGAAATATGGTTTCTTTTCACAACGATGAGAAAAGTAAATGTTCACTCATATAGCACGTATCATTTCATGGGATCTAACGTAGCAGTAATTCTATTTTGCTGAAATTATTATTATAAACGTATTACAGACATTATTGTCTTACTACTAAAATTATAGTGACTTTACTACTAACAAATTTTAGAATCTGTTAAAATTTGCCAATAGGTGCACACAATTTTTCAAGAGTTCTGAAAATGAATCTTGAAATGTTTGATAATCCAGGTATTAATAAAAAAAATTTCCAAAATTTAGAATTTCAAAATTTTAAAAACATTTTGACTACGAGAATTTTTTTTTAACTGCTTATATCATTCAATGAATGACTTGTAACTCTTTGTTTCTCTCTCTCTCTCTCTCTCATTATATATATATATATATATATATATATATATATATATATATATATATATATATTTCTTGAGTTCACAGTACACATAATATTTTTACAATACATTTGAAAATTTAGCAATGCTTTTGAAAACAATTGGCTGCTTGTATTTTCAGCGTACATTTTTCAAAATTTATTTCAATTAGGAATTTGATTTTTGAGCTCTAATTAAAGGCCTAAAATTTTTTAGATTCAATTTAATACTTATTAAGAGTAAAAGCTGAATAAAATTAGTAAAAATGAATTTAGACCAGTTTTATATATAAGATGGAATATACATAATTCAAGAATGTTTTATTCTGATTTACATTTAAAAGAAAATCTATTGGTAGAATTCCTAATTTTGCTCCAACTTTCATCTGCTAGCACGAAATAAATCATGCAATAAAGCATTATAATTGGACCAAAATTAATCTAGTAAAAACTAATGCAAAGAGATAATTGCCAGAAATATATTTTTACGTGTATATAAACTAGATTATATGTAATAGTTTCATTATTAAATCCATATAGGTAACGGAATGATTAAGAAAATTTATTTAATAAATTTAATGGATAAAAAATTTGAGTTAATTTTGAATGCAAAAAAATTATGAAATCAAATCTCATTAAAATAGAGAGTACGGCATCCATTTTATTTATTTGGTATAGTAAATAGCACACACACATACACACTGTGGCTAAAATTATTTAAATAGACATTTCTAAAGTCATCAGATATGCCATCATTCAAAGGAGAAAGTTGGTATTCTTTTTCAAAAAGAAAAACTAAAAACCAATTAAAATACGCATTTTTTAAAATTCCACTCAACTGTGCCAGTGTTTTAAAATGCTATTAAAATAGAATTCATTATATAATTACAAATAACACTCGAAAATTTATTTTCAATACTTTGGATGCTTAAAAACTGAGCTTCAATTTCTTGAAATCAACGTAATTACACATTTTATTTTAGTTTTATTATCTGTTTATACAAAAAGAGGAATTAAGCTAAAAAGTTCCACGTACATGTTGGAATTTTCAAACGAAGTTCCATTAATGTCTTGTGTGACAAGAATTATAATCATAAAAGAAAGGAATTTCACATTATTATATGCCTACTCTTGTCTTATCACAAAAAGGAACAATTTAAGGATGGCTCAATCATTAAAGCGAACAAATTGCTTTTTAATCAATTTCAGAATGTAGCGATCAAAGATAATGACCAAAAAAGACTGGTATAAAGTTGTCTGAAATTACCATCGTTAAATGGTTCCAGTTACAAAACTACAACAGATAATATAGACGTAATCAGCAGAATATTAAATTTCAGATAACGAGAACCACCCAGGAGGTTTCAGATGTTGAGTCAAAAAAGTTTTCCACTAAGTTTAAATTGATAAAAGTACGGTTATTAAACTTCTTCATACCTATTTATTAAATGCGTAGTAATATATACTCCAACTTACTCGATCCAGAAAACGAGGAGTATCTGGATCGAGGTCTTGCGTTTAACTTTGGGCGTGACCTTTAAACCATGTCCAATAGGGAGGGAATCGAATCCCCGAACTACTGATCCCAAAGGCAAAGCGCCAATTACTCAGCCACCAGCTCAGCTTAATAATTAAAAAACAAAGTTACATTCAAAATATTTAATTTTTTCTTTAAGATTGTTTTAAAATCATTAAAAACAAATTATTGTAAAATTTCTTTAAGCGGGCAAATTTTTTTTTCATTTATAATTTTCTTCAAACTTTTTTGGAAATTATTGTATTATTTCATACAGCTCGAAAAGCAACAATAAATTAAGTTGGTGTTTAATTATTAAATACATTAATATAAAACATGAACTCAAAAAGCGTGCTAAAAGTTAAGAACAATGCTTTAATATTACATTTTAATCAGGTATATATAAAAATGAGTATTTGAAACATTTTTCTTTATTCTTGGTGGAATAAATAAAAGAAATTCTTTATTGAAATTCAATTCAAATAATGTCTTTACTTAACCGTGAGTTTGTGGCATTCTTCTTCTATTTCGTCAATTATTTAGTCATACCAGATCAATCAAACCGTTGGCATTAAAGAAGTTCGATACACAATACATAATATGATAATACTACATGTCACACGTAGATTATTAGTTAGTTTCATATGGAGGAATGTATGTGTCTTGTTGTCAGTAATGTGTCAAAATCCGGAAAGTTTTTGCATCGTAAAAATCAATACACTTGTTCATATATTAATAAAACCTTATTTTAAGAATAGATTCATATGGAACTAGCAATAAATCTAATCTTAGAGAGCGATATTATTTATAGCAAATCTGCAACAGGTTTTCATGTAACTCACAAGAATAATAATTTTTGTTTTTAAATTCGACTCATTTGAAAGTCATTGTCATTTAGTAGTACTTCTCATTCACATAATTGTTTATCATCTTAAAAAGAATAAGAAAAACTGTGTGTGTGAGTGAGAAAGAAAAAAAAAAAGGGAGGGAAAATAAAATCGGAGCATTGGACGATTTTCGGAGAGTACTAAGACAGCAAATTTTAAACTTATTTCTTTTAAGTGTGATTTTTTTTAACTATGGATGTGTTTGAAAAATTTTATGTGGTATATGTGTTATATATAAACATAATAAATAACCTAAAAATGCTTCTGGTAAGTAGGCTTCTCGCGTACAACTAAGTGAAGTTGGCTACACATAAGTGCGAAATATTAATTCATTCCCATTTTACTTTACACCAAATGTGAGTATAAAAATATAAATATAAAATAATTTTTATTATAAACCATATCCTGACGTGGACGATTATGTAATTTAATTGGGCTGATTCAAGCAGTAAACTGTTGCCTGCAGTTTTTGTATTTGAATAATTTAATAACTGAGCGCATTTGCATTTAGAACATTTTAAACTATTGTGAAGAAATACAACTAAGCAATTGATCAAGTTGCGCCTTTTTGAAAATGAAACATTCTTTTATAGGGAACAAAAACTAAGCTTATAATAAATATTTCTAATTATAGCAACTGTGGTAGAGAATTATATATTTAATATAATTGAAGAAACTAAAACATTTCATGTTAAAAATATTTAGCATACATCCACGAAACAAACACACGATTGTGGAGGGTAAAGGTGTTATAAGCAGCCTACATCATTTTCACATTCTAGCAAGACCATTCTCTTCAAAACTGAAAGTCCCATGTTCACTGTTAGATAATATCAAAAAGGAGAAAAATTGATGCTGAATTTCTAAGGAACTAATTATCACGTGGTGAATAAGAATTTCTCTAGTTTTTTTCTCGTATTTTGGAATAATGGAAACTGGTCTATGAAAAACTTTTGCGGTATGCAACAAGGCGTGTTTGTTCAAAAAATATTTAATATTGCAAAGCTATAATAACTGAGTTACTCGTATCCACTATATGCCGTGTCATATACTATGCATCAGACATATTAAATAAATTATCTTAAATTATTAAAATTTCCTAGAAAATGCTCAGGCATTCAATATAAATTTACCGAATTATTTTTAGGAATAACTACGAATATTGTTTTTAATCTAGATAATGATGAGTTGTCGAAATAGCCTATTTCATATAATGGGTGAATCAAACGCTCTTTAAGACTAAAAATTCATAAAGGAAGAAATTATGATAAAGTGCAGTTTGTAAGAAAGGGCTCACAAGGAAGTCTGATTATTTTTTTAGCAGAAAAATATTTTTAGTTAAAATTATCTACAGTAGAGGGCGTTACCATTCGAGAATTCATCAGAATTATAAAATTAATCTTACGATAAAAAACCATGACACCCAAGGATTTCTCATTCATTTTCAGAATGTTATCCTTACATGATCGAGCGTTGTTGGTAAAGGTGTTCTATTTGAACGGAGAGCCAGAAGCTTGCGCTGCGAAAATTTCGCATGGTGAAACGACTGAAGATAAAGATGGCCCCATATTTTGTCTTGGAATATTGAATCTTGCCTAACGATTAAAAGAAACTGGCTCTTTGGAAGACTAGGCTTGAAGTGGAAGACCCTCGTTGGCGGAAGGCAGAATTACTGCGATGGAAATAGTTATGAATGATTAATCGGCGGAATCGTCCTCTGGGAATAGTAGTGTTCGCATAGCTAAAAGGATATTGGATGTGCCTAGATTATATATTCTATGTATCCTCCATGGAATATTGCATATCTTTCTCTACAAATTACTGTTACTCTATGAGTTACAACCGGGAGATAGTTATGAGGGAATCATTTGCAGCGTGGGCTATGGAAAGAATTGAAAGCGACCCTTTGTGGATGTTCAACGTTTCCTGGAAGGATGAGGTGCATTTCATATTGCATGGAAATATCAACACCCAGATCACTCGTATTTGCGTGACATCGAATAAACTGGAATACGTGACGATTAGGTTAATACAGTGAGCCACA
>JAPDSC010028938.1:2210287-2223587 GCA_026290005.1 Latrodectus geometricus | reverse complement strand
AAAAAATCAATAATAATATTATTGGCAAGGCTTGTCATTCAGATATTTTGTCCCATCTAGATTATTTTTCGGTAAAACTCTATTTGAGGGCGCCCCTTTGGTGATTTTTGTTTAGCTTCATTCTTGCTAAAAAGCGTGCAACCAAGTATAACACAATGTAATTGCAATGATTAATCTGCCCAGCGTGGGGATAAGGGGGAATCCTCAAGTATGGGCTAACCCTTTTTTCTATGGACAAAAGACAAGGATAACAAAAAAAAATTTTTAAATAGGAAGCATTTACCTTTAAAATTTTATTATTAAATTATAATGCTTAACTTTATTTCAAAGCTATAACTTTTAAGTAATCCGGAGTTTGAAAAGTAAATTTGCATTTTAAGTTATTTAAAGTTATCCAATCTAAAAAAATTAAGTTATATAGGAAAAACTAAGAGTAAAATAATTTTTGTAAATTTTCTTCAAAGGATTTATTCAACTGAAATTTTTTCAGTCATCATTTTTTTAGCTAAAAATGAGAATAGGATTCGAAAAATATGATTCACTAAAAATAATAGTACTTATATATGAAATTAAATTAGTAATGTTGAAATTTCTTTTTTATATGATGTAACCTCTAATGATTTTAATATTACTTTCATATTTCCACTAATGAACAATTTTTATTAATAAAACTGTAGATATTACGCATATTGAATCTAATATGTTTTTGACAAAGATTAATAGAAAATTACATATAACTAGTAAACCACACCAACAATGTCGTGCGCCAGCTTTCTGTGGCTGTTACGAATTCACTGGCAATGTTTCCGCCACACATGTAATTGAGAGAACTCAAGTGGCAACTCAAGTGGTATAAGAGAGAATGCAACGAGCAAGTATGCGCTCCAAAACTTATTTTCAGATGTTTTAGTTTTTGTAAACCTTGTTTGTAATGTGTCGTTTTGTTAATTAATGTTTGTGAATAAATGTGTGTGTGTTCGTTAACAATAGAAGTTTTAATTTCACAATTTCCGCAATCTCACATACTTCAGAAGAAAAAATCTGATTCGACCACTAAACTAGAAGATTCGTAAACAGTGGCTGTAGCCTCCGGTTGAAATAAAATGTTCTCAAATTTAGGGGAAAATCTGATTTGGTAAAATAACTTATTTTTAACAATGTATACAATTTTCTTCGTTCAAACTGCTGTTCTGCTCATAAAATCTGGTTTTACGAAGAGATCAGAAAAAACAAATCGAATGAGTTAAAGAGCATATGAATATTAACTTGTCAGTAAATATTGAAGTTGAAATTTATTTCGTCCACATCCAATAGCTATCAATAAGCGGTATATTGATAAAACTGTAAATGTATTAGCTACAATATTTAATAATATTTTTCCAAAAATAGTAAAAATAAATTATACAAGATTGCAGAAAGAGTGGAAGATTTGACGTCGTACATTTTTCTTACTTCTCGTGGATACTCAAAATGGAATTATTAAAACGGCTTCCATTTTTGAAGTTTGCAGAGCTTTGGAATATGGTTCCACCATTTAAAATAATTACATCGTTCCATAGATAACTTTATACTGCATTAATTACCCATTTTTAATTTAAAACAGCATTAATTTTAAATTAATAAAAATATTTTAATCAAAATTCTGAACTGAAACATAATTAAAGTTTTAAGTAAGCAAAAGATAAATAGAAGTTTTTTTCCTCCATTCCAAGCAGCTGTTTTAAATTAAACAGCAAAAGATGATTAGTAAAAGAATTAAAGTTTTATTAATATAGATAATCGATATTTTTTCCCAATAACTTTTTGTAACTATGCATAGCACTGAATAATTCAGAATCATTGTTAGATTCCGATGAATATTATAAAAAATTTGCACTTGTTACCGGTACATTTTTAAACAGTATCATACAATTGATAAAGTTGCAAAGTAAAATTTTACAATATGTGAAATTTCCGAAAACCAAATTTTGGTTTTAAAGAAATATTTGTAGAGAAAAACATTTACAAAATGTTTTCAAAGTAATTTTTAAATTAAAATTTTATAGGAGATTTTATTTTATTTATTTATTTTTTTTTAAACTCAGATACAAATTTCTCTACATCGTTTATAATTTAAATTATTTACAATAATACGCTACTTCAACATAAATTATTTCACACTTGTGACTTTAAAACTATAAAAACAGCTGTATTTAAATTATTACGTTAATCTAGTTTCAAATTTCTTATTCAATATATTCCTCATTGAATTTTAAATGACATAAAGCAAATATTATCTTTTTTCCAAAATTGGCACAAGTGCAATACAAATCGGCACCTCATACCTACATCATATTATCATTGCTTTTGCTAAAAAATTAATATAAATTTCTGGATGGAATCTTATTGACGAACTATAATTAACAAAGCGCACATTAGTTTGATCCCTCATAGATTATTTTTCTTAAACAATGGCTATTTGAACCATAACTGGCAAAATTAATATACATAGAATTTACAATAGGAAACGCAAACTACCTTAATTCTGGTTTTTCCAATGATAAAAAAAAAACTATAAATTTTCAAACACATAATATACTTATGGAGCAATATTAGTTCTTTTAATTGAATTTTAATTAGAGGATTAAAAACAAGAACAATGAAGATAATATTAAGAACTTTTCATTTGCTTTCATTTAAATAACAATAAATGAAAGCAAGTAAAAAAGGATTAAAAGTAATAATTATCTTTTTACTTGTTTATATAAAAACAGAAAGACTTGAGTGCCGCGTAGTGCAACCTAATGGACTTAAACTGTTGTAATGTATTTTATAATATTTACCGCGAAATTTTACAATCAGTTGAGCGTATTCAAGTGTCGCGAGAAATTTACCAAAATTTCAAACACTACTCCAACAGGTATATTTAACAAAGCTTTCAAAGAAAGTGAAAAGTACAAATGATGAATGTGAAACAGAAACAAAATATCCATCTGTCGTTGTTTAACAATGACTAAAATAGTATCTGGGAATTTTCGCTCTAAAGAGCTACAGTTAACCAACGTATTAAAAAAATAGATAAGTTGATAAAAAAAATTCATAGACTAAAGATACACATTATAGAGTCACCTACTCTGTCTAGTGGTCAGCGGGCCTGACTGCGGATACGGAGGTCTTGGTTCGAATCCCGGTTCGGGTATGGATGTCCTTTCTCTCTCCTATCTTTGTCCTTTCCAAGTATGAATGGAGTATAAATGGTTGCCTACCGTATAAATGGATACCGATGGCATGTGTGTACTGAGGAAGTCGGGCTCTACACTAAATTCGGTTCAGTTGAAAAAGTGGAGCAGCGCACCAATTCTACCAGTCTGGCAGGCACTCAACAAAACATTATAGAAGGGCCATTTACAAAATGTGGTGTGAACGGTGTACGTCAAACAGAACTAAAATTAATTTAAGATAACTAGTCTAAAACGCCTGAATATTTTGCAATAAAAATAGGTTAAAATGAGATTTAATATACTTGCATGTATTTAACGAAACATCTGTAGATCATATTTAATGGAGCATAGCACCCCAACGAAATAATACGATTAAATGTGAAAAACTTTCAAAATTCGATTTCGATTATTGTAATTTATATTTCTGCCATGATAACGAAGAAAAACAAACATATGTGATCTAAATTGGTTGTTTTTCAAAATATTCTTCACAAAGTTCTATATTTATATGCGTTTGAAGCCATTTTCGAAGCACTTTTTCTACCCCGATTGATATGCAGCCAAACCATGGGAATCTAAAAATATTGGTTGTCATATAGTAACATTTTCTATTGCTAAGAAATAAATATAGTATAATCACCTTTGCAAAATCTTAAGTGTTTTCTTTATTTCGATAAACCTCTGTATTTTTAGCTACATATATAATAAGTATAAAGCAACTGCATATTAATGTGCTTTTTATTTTGCTAACAAATTTAAAAACTCATGGAAAGTGGTAAAGTATATTAAAATATCACTTTCAATTCTGTGATTATTTTAAGAATTGTAAGCACTCATGTGCAAATATCAAAGTATTCCCTGATTAATGAAAAGCATTGGAAAACATTGTTAAGCTCACAAATGAGACCGTTGGGGCAGCTTATGCCAACAATGTTAGAAATACGGTTTGGTTTGTCGCTCAACGGTCATTTTTTTAGACAAGATGGCTAATAGAGACTAACAGTTTAAAGTGTCTTTCGAATCACTAGAGATTCATGCTCAAGGTGGGGTTCAGACTTACGAACTAATGAAACGAAGAACAGAGAGCTAACTAAATTTTTGTTATAAACATTATTAATGTCATGACTGTTAAAGGAAAGAGTACGATATATCAGCATATAATTGTTTATAAACAATTAAAATTTAAAGATAATTTTTAGTCATTGGTTATATTTTCAGTTTCGATAGCAATATCATTACTTCAGCCCACCGTAATGTAACAATAAGACCACGTTGTTTGGAATAGAAGGTTCCACGTTCGATCCCCTTCATTGTTTAACAACGTATAATGGATGTTTCTAAATGTTTGTTGGTTTATGTTTCCACATTACATGATGTTAAAATATCTTAAAATAACAGAACGCAGAGGCTTAATATATATACTCAAGCAAAGTATAAAAACTGAATTCATTTAAATATCAATAATACTAGCAGTTTCTGTCTGCGTGATATTTAATATTTTTCTTTGTTCTCTAGAATTATTCATAGTAAAAATTTGTTGAAATACAATCAGATTAAGATGAAGGCTGCAATTAGTATTTCATGAAAGTATTCATGAAAAAGATTAACATAATTAAAAGAGCAAAATAACAAATATATTGTGTTATATTTAACACTATTTTTTAATGTCAAACTATTTAACTCAATCATCTATTTAACGTTTGCTGTTTACATTCAATGGATAAAGGGAACTCTGAAATAAATGCCTGAAAGCTGAAGGTATTCGTAACATGTTTCAAAATTCTCTGTATGCGTTCCTTCCAAAAATAGTTTTGAGAAGTTGTGAGTCGTATTTACGAATTGCTTGTGAGTAAAATGAAATATCTGAAGCATCTTGACAAATAGTACATTTACACGAGACTCATTAAATATAAATATTTCAGGCAACACGCAAGGATGTGCAAATCAGTTAACAGGGAAATTTAACTATCAGTTAATCTATCCGCTTCGCGATGTCAAATATCCATTGTCCTACCCCAGATTTGCCTGGTTATAAGTTCGCACTCTTCAGAGTGAAATCAAGTTTGGTCCAAGCCATAAACAAAATGGATATCGTGTTTTAATTTTCTAGATGCACATTTATAGATGTGAGTGCTTGAGAGTTTTCAAAATTATTTTTTTGTGACACTCGTACACGAATGAATGTTTAAAGAAAATAAGCCAAATATGTTACAGTCGCATGTTAGTCTTTCAAATATGTGGCATTTAATTTCTATTTTCTATTGTAGATTTTCTTTTATATCTATTGTAGATATAACATGAAGTTCATAAATCTTTTGTGGTGCCACCAATTACTAAAATAATCGAAATTCAAACAACAACTATTTAAAAGGGTTATGTGGTCTAACAATAATTCCGCACTCTTTTGGAGTGCTAGGTCCCAATTTCAACCCCAGTTATTGTTGAATGGGGCCACTTAACTACAGTCTGTTAAACTAACCGCATCACCTTTTTGTTTTCTGCATTCGTGTCGAGGTGAGCGCTGGAGAGTATTCCGTGGATTACGCTTTATGACACACGAATATGGTCAGCCTACTCTATAATATTCAGTAAGTAACCTGTTTCAGGTTACTTACTGGGCATGATTATCTTCAGAAATATCAGCATGACATTAAACTTGTTGATTCACCCAATTGCATTTTATGTAATGAACACGTGGACATAAATGGCAAGCACCTTTGGAACTGTTCTGCCCTCCACGATGCCCGCACTTTTTCATTTTTCAAGTCACTCTCCTGTCCTGGAAATGCTTCATTTCTTAATTGGACTGCAAGACATTATATGCTCGAAAGAGCTTACATAAAGATGTAATTTAAAAAAAAAACATTTAAATCGCTTCCTTGCCGATGTAAACTAACCATAAAGTGGATGTTATGATTTATTTATTGCTTGCATAAACAAGCAAATATTAATATTTAATGCGCTTTACATGCTACATGAAATAAATATATCTTTACTTAATGATTAATAAGTATTTATTTTTTAATAGAGGTATCAAGAGAGACACAAATCTCTAATAATATATAAAATAACCAATCCCACTAAGATATTGGCCGAAATTTTCTTTCCAACTGCACAATGAAGAGCTAATCCCACTGAAAAATTTACTAGTTTTTGATTAGTGGACAAAATTGTATATTATTTACTTAACTCTGACCAATCATAAGTAAAATAAAGTGACTTACACATGATCTCAACTGCAACGAAAGGAACGATCACTTTATGGAAAGTGAAAGAAACAATCCCACTATTAAATGTTCTTCCGGACGCAGCATAGAACATGTTCAGATGCTTCTAAAAAGCCTTCATCAGTTAGGCTATTCACCAATACATATGTATTTTTAATCTTTCTTAAGTATACCCTTTTATATGAAGGTAGTTTGAAACTGAACGCTCAGATTAAATAACATGAAAATATTATTCAACCAGAAAAAATATCTCAGTGAAGATATACGATGATAAAAGTTAAAGTATATTCAATGCACTTCGTACTTCACAAAAATTTTGATTTCTCAAATAAAATTTTTAATTGCGTATATACTCTGTTATTGTGCATAGCTTAAGCAGTATAATATATTGATATTAAATAACATCGAATATATTAACCATTAAAATAAACAATAATACTGCAGTAAAAGAATCACATTTAAAAAATTTTGAAGGGATCCCATTTATAGCTTTACTCCAGATTATACCAGAAAGTTATCAAGAATATATATATAATGTTCCAGTACATCAATGGTTCTAAAATAACATTCGTTTTGAACTAAAAAATTCGATAAAGTTTTATAACAGAATTGTATATTGTACAGAAAATATTACGTAATGGGATTGGGGAGTTATGACAACAAGGGAACGCAAGCAGGCAAATGTAATATTTTTTAACAGCAGTCATTTTAATATTCAAGAACTTCAGGATTAAAATTCATATGTCATTAAATGTAACATCAAGCGTCTTATGTGTAATTTTAAGGGAACATGAAAAATAGTCGGAGATCTTCAAGAGATCTTGAAGATTGCTATAAATGATGTAGTAAAAAGGAATGCAAACAATTTTCCCCCATTGAAATTAACAATAAAAATTTCCAATCTTGAAAAATTATGTCTTACTACGGGATCTTGTTGATCTTTGTCGCTCAACGGCCATTTTTTTCCCCACATAAGGATGAATTAGACCAGGTCCTATAGTTTAATGTGGATCCCGAGCAACAACAAACATCCCTGCTTTAGATGGGAATTGAATCCACGAACTATACAAACGAAGACCATAATTGGAGACCCAGTGCCGCCTATACGTATTTTTCTACTGGCAGAAACTGCTAAGAAATGATTTAAAAAAAAAAAGAGGAAAAACGTTTTTGTTCTAAAAGAGAAATAAAACTGCGAAACGGTGTGAGTAAATACACAGTCAGAGCCTAAAGCAGGGGCCCAGGTCCTAAAATCGAATTAAAACTAACGAAGTGATATTATACTATTTATAATCTCTCTTTTGTAATGAACTCTTCTATATCACGCATAATCACTATGTATGTTTTTTTTATTTATTGTTATTAGACAGAGGGGGTCCCCAAAGAACTTTTTGCCTCGCGACCCAATCAAGTCGAGCACAGTGAACACACAATAAGTTTAAATTACTATTTATTACCGTTTACGTCAATTTCTCATGCTAAAATCAAAATAAGGAAATGAAGCATAGTTTATTTTTTAAGTTAGCTAAATGCCAATATCCTAATACTTTACAAGATTTACTTTATATACACGATTTACTTTATTCCATAAACATACCAGTAGTTTCACACACACTATGTTCAATCCCGGACCAAAATTCGGCAGGAAATGGATTTTATTTATAAACACTATACAACACATATACTTAATGAAAGAAATCAAATTCTAGAATTATATTTGAAAATGAATTCTTAGAATGAATTTGGAAAAAAGCATTCTATCTTTCTTTTAAACTTGCTCATATTTTCGACAAATTAAATGCTTTATTATTTCTCTTTCCACTAAGAATTGAAAACTAACGAAAAAGAGAATATTTTACTTGAAAAACAAGATTTTTCAAAGGAATCATTTCTGACATCAGCATTTGAGTTGTCAAAGATTAGTAAACACAAAATTTAAAAGCACGAGACAGCAAAGAAATCAAATGCACGTGTTTCTTCTGAAGGGGGAAAACATTTCTCGCCCCCTTCTGTTTAAAATCTGGTTTCAAAGTTCGAGTTTTCAATTGCACGAGGTGTTAGTTTTCATATAATTATTGAAAAGTTTTTTCTTTGAAGAAAATAGATATTACTAATATTTTCAATTTTGTTCATTTATGCATAATGAAACACGAATAATTTGTTTTCTTTTATTTCTATATGAATCATTTAATATCTTGTTGATGTTTTAGATACGGTAACGTTTTGTTCGTTGAATTTTTATATGCAGACAATGAAAAAACTAGCAACGAACCGTTCAATTTTTTAAAATGTTTTATCCACATTTAAACTAAATTAATAAGTATGTAATTAACTGCATAACCGAAAAATTAATTTTTAAAAATTTTTCAATCAAAAATATTTTTATTTAACTTTAGATCTAACCTTTCAGTATTTAAATAACTTTTCAGCGTACGTGGTGGTAATTACTAAAATGTATATTTAAATTTTATTGAATTAACTTAAAATTATTTTTATTAGCTTACGAAAACATTAAGAAAAGAAGCTATATATAAGTACAAATACACAGGTACGCCTCAGAAAAAATTACTTATACAGTAGATTCTCATTTTAACGAACCTCTATTTTACGAACTAGTGGCTCTAGTCCATACAAGGTCACCATAGACAATGATAATTTCAACTCCCATTTACAAACCAAAATTTTTAAAAATCCTTTTTTGCAAACTTTTATTTCTAAAAAATAATTTTCTCTACAGTTTTTTAATATTTTTTATGATTTAGGTTAACAGTTAAGTTAACAGTTCTTAAATCTTCATTTCGATATTTCATACGTAGCTAATTTGTAAACATTTTCTATAATTTCCATTTTGGGATAATAATCTTCATCTTTACACATAAAAGCTTTTTTATAGAATAATTCTGATGGATATTTTTTAATTTACTTATTTGAAAATTTAGTCCCATTTCCTTATGTTAAATGACATTGAACCAAAAATAATCGGTTGTAAAAATTCATAGCAGCTATTGAATTGCACATTAAAAAATATATAAGAAAAATCAAAATGTCCATATATTAATAAATTATTGAAAATACATTTGTGAGAAAATTCAATGGTTAGTTTAACTTTCATTTGTTTTTCACGGGTAAAATTTTCAAAGTCTAATTTTGTCAGATTCTTAAGTGGATTCCGAACTACTAAATAATCTCACCCATGAGGTGGCACTCAAGCTGAAGAATATTTTAAGAGAAGGGCTGTTTTTGAACTCGACTCGACCGACGTTCACTTTTACGTGGACACTATAAACAAGTCTCCGTCCGAGATAGAATCCGAAATGTTTAATTATTGGCCACAGCACAAATTTCGAAACTTACAATCACTGTCTTTGAATAGAGACGGAAATGTGCACAGGTGAACCCATATATCTGGTCATATAATAACGAATAGTGAAACAAAATCGCCAAATAGTGAAAATCCAGGCGAATCATTGACTAACTCAAAGTTGACCAATATCAAATGGAAACAGTGTGAATGTGATTATGAAGTTAAATTATCAACAAAGAGCTACGATTAGAGGCAAATAGATATAATGTAAATCCTTTTGACCTACACTATACATAATTAGGGGAATGTTGGTGTACGTCCTTGGTCGGAAAGGATATACTATAAAATAAACAATTATGATTTTATATAAGAAAAACCAATTTAATTTATTTTGATTTGATTTAGAAAACTATATTCATTTCCCTTTCTGAACACTGTTCATTAAATATACATTTTAATAAATGTGACAAGTATAACTCATATTTTAATATTTTTTAATTTAAATCTGTGAATTACAAAATAATTAAATGAATAATTTAAAGTTCATACACTAATCTTTTAAAATAAAAATAATTCTCTTTTTGTAATTTAAAATTTTGGTACTTACGTATTAACGCAACCAGGCCAAACTTCGCATAAATCGCTAAATAGGCGACGTAATTAATGGCGAAGATGGTTTTTAATCAGTGCTAAAAGCAATAGCCAAAAGAATTTTCGAAGAAAAAATAATTCTGCAACTTATTCAAATTCGAAACCGGAAGGGTTTAATTGCTATTTTATATTTTAAAACAAAGTAATATAAAAAACTGTATTAAAAATTATCTATAATTAATAAATATACATTTTTTTTATTCATACTTTCTTACTCAAACTTATAAATCGCGCCAACCTGGTTGCGATAATACGTAAGTACCAAATAACCAAATAAAATTTAATCAATCAAAACTTCATTCATAGGTTTAAAAAGAAAAAAAGTGAAACTTCATTAGGAAATAAAATAATTGCAAGCTTAAAAAAAATGTTACGTATGCATGTGTATCACTATATATAATTAATAATAAATATTAATAATATACAGTGAATTTTTAATAAAAAGGAGTTTTTCATTCAACATGCAAGTATCTCGAGTACATTTTTTTATAGATTTTATGACTAACACAATATTTAAAATACCTTCAAATTTTCAAAAATGATTATGAATGACATTCAAAATATTATTTAAAATTTGAAAAAATTAATTGGTTAGATATAGAAAAAAACGGTTTATCACAAAACCAAATTAAAGGAACAAAATTTAGAATATCTGAATGATTATAAACATTCTAATATTAAACTTTAAAAATAATTTATAATATAATTAACATCTATATTGTCAGCAAATCAAAAGTAAATAAGAAAAAAGAGTTTATGTGCAAAGAAAATCAAATTTGAATTTTCTTAATATGCAATTCAAGATTCTTTCCTTTAGATCTTTAATTAGTATAAGCGATACTTCAATGAAATAAAACTCAAATACATTGTATCTGCTATTAAAACGTATTACAAATTATTTTACGTTTAGTATGAGGTTATATATTCAACGAAACGTAAAATAACATAAAATTAATTACATTTAAAGAGTAACAAGGGAAATATTAAACGGTAAATTAATTAATAGTTTCATTTTAAGAATAGATTTAATATTATTGTAAAACTTACCACAATTCAGTTGTCTTAATCCATTGATATAAAATCCCAAAATGAATCCACAAGCTTTTCTAGAATGCTTCTACGCACGTTTTGTTGACAACATGCAAGAATTGTCGGAAATAACAGGGTTACCACAGAAAGTGAAATGAAGCTGTGGTGATTTTCAGAGTTTTGCGCCATGGCGCCAATAAAATTCATATAACGTTTTTAAGACAGATCCTTTGTCTTTAACGAGGGTAAAATTAGAAATGACTGTTTACTAGGAAAGGAAAATGAATGAAATTGATGGAGACAGATGTTGTGTCGATGAGAAGTTTAACTTAATGTAACAAAATAAGCTCGTCATAGCACATGGCCAAAAAGAAAACTGATTGAATCCAAATATTTCGAAGTTATCTGATTGGATGAAAATGTGCATGTTTTTTTTCGGAGCCAAACTTATCTTTCATTCCTTTACCATAGATTTTGTACCTCTCTGAACGTAGTTCTTAAGAAATTTCTGTTATATATTGTTATTATGGGACAGGTATTATAAATAAAGTTTCGCACTAAACTTTTTGTGAATGAATTGTCCCTCCTGTAATTTTGGTAACTAACTTATCGATAAAATAATAGTTTGAATTCTTCCACAGTTAAAATATTTTTGCTCGTTCCTGCATACTTCTTTCTTTACAATTTTTATTGTATTTTCTTTCAGTTCATTTTCAGTTAGTTTTTCATATTCCGTAGACTTAGTAACCATCATTGAAAATGTTCCTTAATGTAATTATTTTACTGTAATTATTTGTGTTTTAATTGTTTAATGTAATTAAATATCTATTTCTGAATCCGAAGGATTACCAAACTAAAGTTTTTGAGACTTAAATTTCATTATTTATCATTTATTAAAACACAGGAGTTTTTTTTTCCCCTCTTTGTTATAGCAAGTACCTTCTGAATTTTAGCACAGATAATTCAACTTTGTATTTATTATTATTGCAAGTTTCTCAACAGAGACTTGGAAATATTCACAGGAATAATAGCAGAAAACTAAAGAAAATGCAACAAAGAAAATTGAAATTATTGTGCATTTACGACAAAAGTATAAACTGAATCTTTCACATTAAATTATTTAATTAATCCCATTCAATGCTGGCTAGTGGTTAGCGTTCCTTACTCCTAGGTTGTTGGTTCCTGGTTCAAATCCCGGTTTGATCGTGGACGTTTCCTTTCTTTCTTTCTCTGTGTTTCTTTGTTCTTCTTCTAAGACGATGGGTGAATTTGGTCCGCCCTATAAACCGGTTTGTGGTGGTGTGATATGGCATATGTGTACTGAAGAAGACTCCACACCAAATTACGGCTCAGTTGGAACATATTTAGACATAAAAATATCGAATAACATTTAGCTGACCAAAAATGGATGTTGTGAATCCCAACAATGAGCTGCTGGTATTTCCAATATTTAAGGCACAAATATAATAACAAAACCTCTCAATAAAGCTTAGAGAATAAGATTATTTTTTATAAGAAAACATTTATACCAAAGCTAAACAATAATCTATTGTCTAAGAACAGATATGTTATTTAAGTCATACTTCATAAATTATATCAAAAGAAAGTGTATTTTAGTTTTGAGTCATAATAAAGTCCCCACATGTCGTCTTTGTAGAACTTTTGAGTCACCTAATGTACATAGGCCTTATCAATAATATTTTTTTTGATTGAATTACAATCACAGTCATTTTAGTTTCTTTTTTTTGGTAAATGTTTTGATAAGAATTTGCATATTTTATAAATTTAAGTTGCTTTTATTTTTAATTGGATAGGTTATCATAGCACATATATTTCTTGTGGATAAAGCCTCAGATTATAGCCATATTTTTCATATGAATGATGCCTCA
>JAPDSC010028938.1:2191141-2210277 GCA_026290005.1 Latrodectus geometricus | reverse complement strand
TGCAGCCGCAGATAGGTGATTAAAACATATATATATTTTTCGTGAATAACGCCTCAGATAGGTGATTATAGCACATATACTTCTTGTGAATAAAGCCTCAGATTATAGCCATGTTTTTCATACGAATGAATCCTCAAATGAGTATTTATAGCACATATATTTCTTGCGAATGAAGTTTCTAAACACAGTCAACTGTTTCATATTTGGAATCACGGTCAAGTGACCAGATTGGCTCTTGGGGTGGCATTCTGTTCTTCATCATCTAGTAAAAATACTTCGGATACCACCTAATTTATAACATGGAAAGTTTTCTTTTACCCTGACAATCTTCACTTAATCATAAAATCAATATGGATTATAAAATCAAACTTATTAACTTCCTGACAAAAAAACACCTTTCGCTCCTGCATTAAACATGGATCTATTAATTCTTAATGAAACAGATCTTTTAACAAGAGAACTGATATGAAATGAACACATTTTCTTAAAATCTAAATTGTTTGTGCATAGAAAATGAATTTATCACATGATCACATCATTAATGTTTAAGGTATATAAACGTGTCGGTCAAGCACAAAACTTGGGATAATTGTCCCGAATGTGAAGAAATTTCTGACAAATTTCGTTCTCAAAAGGTTTTTCTCCGGTGTGAATTTCATCTCGTCGTGAATCTTAGTGATGAGTGGCTGAAAGGATTGAAAAAGATTGTTAAAATTGGTTTTAACTATCGTTTAATGACAACTGCCTGTTATTAGGTTGCATTGTGTTTTTTTGTGTTACAACTATGTCGTAAAATGCATTCTTAGCATAACCTTTGTGAATGGCTTTTACTGTGATCTATTAATGTGTATGTTGCATGTATATTTTACGAAACTTTGTAATTTACACTTTTTAAAATGTTACGAGGTTTTTTGAAAACTATGTATAAAACTATCGTCATGTTTTTGAAAGAAATGAACTATTTTTACGAAAGATTTCATGAAATTCTTTAAGATTCCTAAGAGCATGTTTGTTTGTGAAAATTTTTAGGTCTACTACAATGAACATGTAGATTGTAAAAAAAAAAATATTTAATTCAATGACTTTGATTTAAAATAATAAATCAAATTTTAAACTTATTATCGTTGTTATTATTTCATCCTTTTCAAAAAAAATTAAATAAAAAAAATTGAGTTTTTAATATTGATTTTCCGTGATCCCACAGAAGGCTGTCTTTTATAAGGAAGATATTCGTGCTATTTCGGAAATTATTTGAACGTAAATAAAATGTCTTATCCTTTTTTTTAAAGACAAATGTATAGTATTGTAATTGAGTTATTATATATATATATATATATATATATATATAGAAAGAATATACAGAAGCATAAATGAAAAGGCGAGGATATATTTTTAATTTGTTCAGAAGTCTTTAATATTTCCAAATCAAAAATGCCTTTAGTGCATTACTAAAACTTGGTTTGTCAATTTACATTTTCACTCAAATTTATTTCTGATTTAGATAAAATAAAAAAATTTCAAGTCAGATTTTTAAATTTCTTAGTATCTTTTTGCATACTTTGAACTGGTTTTCAAAATTGCAGTCTTGCTATAAATAAAAACTGTGTGAAATGTGCTATTAACTTTTAAAGTTTCGATACAGTTAATAGCTTCAGTATTTTAAAAACTAATTTCATTCATTTTGTAAACATTTTCAACAGGGCCCTGTGGTAATATAGTGCTCTTTGCAGCATAAGACCCTGGGCTCTATTCCAACCACTATTGAACAACCGGAAATAGATGTTGCATATCTGCAGGGGTGTGTGTTCATCGGCAAATTTTCCAGTTTTCTCCTTTGTAGCATTTGAGTATGACCTACTTTCTGTGAAAAATCCTCCCGAGATGCAATTTATATGTGCTGGATATAAAAATGCACTATAACAGAGTTCAATCGTAAGCAGTCAACTACATCCGTGTTAAAATACGTTTTCTTCATAAAACAAACAGCTATCCATGAAAACAAAATGCCAAAGGTGCCTGAAAGGATTATTTTGTCAAAACGTTCAACCTTACATATGATTAAAATGTTTGTAGTTTATTTTAACCAAGTATGGGCTTAAAAATTTAGTAAATATATAAATAAGCGAATGTTGTGATTACCATCTAGTATATGGAATAATTTTGTCTCCTTAATTATAAATGGATCTACAATAGCAATAAAATTTCCATTTGTTCAAAATTTAATTCTGTGAAAGCAGCACAAGTTAAAGTATATCAGACCTAATTTTTTTTCTCCAATGTATTAAAAAGGATATCACTGAATATAGATAACTCAATCGCAAATTTGCTTTCATAATATCACACTCAAATCTGTTTCATATTCAAATTAGAAAACTGCAATAACCAATTTTAAATTTCAGTCTGTTTTGATAATTTACTTTGACATTTTGAAAGAGCTGAAACATTCTGAAATATTTTGAATGAGAGAGGCATTATCATTAAGAGAGACATTTGCATTATCCTTTTAACTTTCCGAATTTCATCACGCAACCATTTAAAACAAAAATATGAATTAAATCTTAGATTTAATTTTACTTCGTATGTTTAATCATTATTTGATACATAAAGCTTTTTTGTCGTAAGTATTTCTTCTGTATTTCAATATATAATAATTCAATAACGCAAATATTTCTTCTGCATTTCATATTAAATGAAATGCAGAAGAAATACTAGTAGTAAAAAAGATGTCAAAGGTTCTGTACACTTTTTGAATTTTCTTTTCACCTAAAGTATATCGATCCATAGAGAGAGAGACAGGGAATTTTGTTTTTAAATAATCAAAATAATATGATTTTATTTTATAAAGAATACTCTTTCACTAAAAAATAAAAAATACGGATTTTTATTTTTAATTTTAATTAGTGGTTTTAAATAATTAGTACTTAGTATTAAACTATATTGTTTGTGTCTAAAATGTTTTCCAGCATCTGTACATTTAAGTATTGCCTTGATACTTTAAATATACAGTTCTTTTTCTTCCAAATTTGATTTATATCTCAAAATACTTTCCATTTTTTATATAAATACATATTTCCAATTATAAAAAAAACTATCTCTAACAATAAAGATTATTTAGATTATAGTCTTTTATAAAAGTCAAATTTCACATGTATATAAAATTAAAATGATTTTTTTTCATTGTTGCTGATTAATACTCTTTCCACATTTAAAAATTAAAGATTTTAATCTCTAGATGTGTGTGTGAGATAACATTTCACTTAAAATTTTACTTGATTATTGAGCTTCTCAAAGTGTCAAAACTCAAAATTAATAAATATCAGAATTGGTTAATACTTATATGATCAAAGAATAAGAAATACAAAAATTAACAAATAATTTAACTTTTTTGAAATATTTAAAAAAAGGGATATGAATAAAGTGGTAAAACTGTAATATGTGTCCATAAAACAGTTCTTTATATGAAACTAAGTTTTATAACTTAATAAAACAAATAATAGCCGGGTAGAAATTTAACTTCTATTTATGACGTTAAATTTAAGAACGAATGGATCTATACAGTATCTTACTAGATTATTTTGTACCGAAAAAGCATCACAAAATATGAAAATATATAAAAACAATTTTAATTTCATAATACAAAAACATGTTTTATGTAATTTAAGTTAAAATTGAAACAATTTTCCCGAAAAAATTAATGATATGATTAAATAGTTAACTGATTATGAAGCTAAATAAAAATGTTTTGGTAAATATATAAAAAATACATTTAATGTATATATAAGTAATTCATCAATTTTTTTTTTTTTTTTTTTTGTAATAATATAAATGATAAGCTGATATATTACAATCTTATTGTCAATGATTACTTTCTAGCTGACATTATATGAATTAGTTAAATAAATACCTCCTGATTAAATAATAACTAAGAAACGGTTTTCTTGTAAGCAACGTGTTTTTCAATTAATTACATCACGTAAAAGAACATTAAGTTTGCTCTTAAATTTTTTTTTTCAAAAACTGCAATATCTCATATCAAATATAATCCTAGTTTATTAACTATTGCTTATTAAGGTAATAAATAATCAAGAAATTCCAATGAATCTTACAATTTTAATATTTATTGATTATAAAGTGGTTGTTTCTTTTATTACAGTTAAGATCATGTGTACGTCACTTTATTTTACTTATAATTGGTCTGTGAGTTAAACAAATAATCGTTTTCACAAACAATGTTGAATATACAATTTTGTCCACCCATAAAAAACAAGCCAATTTGTCAGTGGAATGAGCTCTTCAGTAAGCAGTAGAAAAGAAAATTTTGAACAATATCTTAGTGGGATTGGTTATTTTATATATTTTTGGAGATTTGTGTGCCTCTCTTGATACTGCTATTAAAAAATAAATACTTATTAATCATTAAATACAGATATATTTATTTCATGTGGCATGTAAAGCACATTCAATATTAATATTTGATTGTTTATGCAAGCAATAAATAAATCATAACACATCCACTTTATGGTTAATTTACATCGGCAAGGACGATTTATATATATATATATATATATATATATATATATATATATATATATACTACGAGCCAACATCCCCTCTTGGTTGTTCAGTCATGAGGTGGTGCGCTGACCAGTAGAGACGAGTCCTCTTAAGTTCTTCAGTCTGATCCAGTGCGGAGTGGTCAAGAGCTGGACAGGACTCCAGATGTTCGCCATTCATCTCTTCATGTCCACAGAGAGTGCATTCTCTTGAAGCAACGAGTTACATTCTCTGTAAGTGAGATGGAAGGTTAGTCGTGTCCTGTTTTTAGACGAAAGTTGGCTACCATTACGGCTCGCGGGAGGTTGGGATTGATTGGCCCATTAGTCAAGTCAGCGGCCTTGTAGACGAAATCTTTGTGGACCGTTTTGATTACGAAGGGGACACCGCGAGCAGGCGATCAACTTCATACCCCCCTTCTATTCTTACGTTGTTTGACCATTAACGCAGCGTCATTTTAATTATTGCAAATTGGTTGTAATTCGTGAAAAGTTAAGTGAATTGTACAAATTAGTTTTTTCATTTCCAAATGCAAAGATTTGAGCAGACCGAATGCAAAGGCAACCAGGAAACCTTGAGCTGGTGACATCAACACATATTTATTACAAATATTTATTTACAATTATAGGGTTGTCAGATACTATAAACGGAGCAGACCAACCAAGCAAATAAAATTGCGGTAAAATTTTTGACTTAAAGAATAAGGCATTAGGATTGAACTCTTAACAATAATGGACTTGATAAAAAAATATATAAATCCTGCACATAATCACGTATTATTAAATTAAAAATAGAAAAATAAGGAATTCAAACTAACTAAGAGAATGAGGAAAAAGACAGGAACCACGTCTTCTATGATAAAGCTTCTAATAATTACGCATTTTTTTTGTAAAAAATTTTGATAAAGCTTCCAATAATCATGCATTTTTTTGTAAAAAATTTTATTTAGAATTAATTGGTAAAGTAATTTTAAACTCTAACACCTACAAACTTTTGAATTCTACAGCCAACATCATAAATAAAAATTTTTTAGTTTTTATAAACTTCTAAATATAAAAAATTATAAATTACAATTTCTTTATTTAACAGTTATACCTAAATTTCATAAGTTTCCTATTAAATTTAGATTTATTATTTGTGGCACTAGTTCTTATATAAATAAACCAGGTTTAATTTTTGCTAAATTTCTTAAAATAATTCTGGAACAAATTGTTAAATCTAAAGCTACTTGGATAATTTATAATAATAGACCGGTTTTTGACTTTCTCACAAAAAAATTTTATTTATAATATTAATTCATTTGATTTCAAAGATCTTTTTACAAATATTCCTATTGACAAATTGAGAGATGTTCTACATTTTTATTATCAGGGTTATAAGGACTTATTGGGTATTGATTTGGATTACTGGAACAATTTGGTCAAACTTTGTATTTATAATAACTATATTCATCATGCTGAAAATATTTTTATTCAAAATTGTGGTATTCCACAAGGTTCAAAATTTTCAAGCACACTTGCTAATTTATTTTTACATTATTTTGAACAAAGTTTTATTTTTCAATCCTTTTGCTTTTAGATATATTGATGATTTTATTATTTTCAATAATTTAGATTTTAGTGATATTTCTAAAGCAATTTATCCGAAAGAGCTTTCCGTTATTAAAACCAACATTTCTTACAATAACAAGGAATTCTTAGATTTATTTATAAACATTGAAAATTCAACTACATTTATAGATATTTTCGATAAAACCAGTCAATTTAATTTTAAAGTTAATAAACTAATTTATTGAAAATCCAACATTTCTTTAAAAATTTACAAAAATGTAGTACTTAATGAATTAAAATGCATATATCATATTTGCTATAATCTAAAACTTATCAAAAAACAAGTTAATCGCTTAATTAATCAACTTAAAAATAAGGATTTTTCTATTTATTTTGAAATGTGTAGGGAGTAGGGAATCACTGGTAAGATTGAAATAATGAAAAATTTTTATAACTACAGAAGGGACACCCAAGCATTGAGCACTTATGAGAGTCCCGAAAACACCTACTTTCACTTTGATTATACTTTAATTTTTAATCTACATTAAAAATTATAAACTACTTTAACTTCTTAATTTAACTTTTAAAAATTTCTTTTATTATTTTTGACAACTATATATTCTGTATTTAATATATATCCTTCTGTATTTGGTATATTTTTCTCATTGTATTGCTTTGCCTATTATTCATTGTATTTCTTTGCCTATTTTTCATTGCATTTTCTTCACTCTTCGGGGGAATAGCACGAATATTTTTAGATCCTTGTCTTTCGTGCTAGTCAGAAAAGGGTGTCTTGTTTGCATAGTTGACCATCTCCCTCCTGATGAAGACCTGATGCTTGTGCCTTTCCCTTATTGACATTTATATTATATTAGTTTGGGGAAAAAGAAATCCATTATTTTTACGTGAACTTTTTGAAACTTCTTTCAGATTCGCTTTGTAAAAAGGTTTAAAACAGTTTTCATGTAGATTTTTAGGTCTTGTGCGAAGCTACGACTGCTGACAGGCTGTCAAGTTTGATAATTTTTGATATTTTATAGACATTCTCGACAATGTTGTATCCATGCGAGGTGCATCTTTAGCATCCAAATACCCAAACGGAATCGACGAAACCAAAATTGTGCGTAACTGGTTGTTACAGTCATATATAGGACGATAAACACCTTTCACAATTTTAGCCACCTGGTTAGTATTTTCGCCATTATAAAAGAAAAAATAAATGTATCGAATTTTCTGTTTGTTGTCTTCTATTTTTAAAACCTTGTACTCATAACTGAATGAATCAAACAAAAACATGAGAATATTTTAGTATCAAATGTCACCTTTCCAATGAGCATAAATTTTAAATTGTTTGATAGATACCTCACGAGATAGCGATCACTACAGACGTCTACCGAAAAAATAATGGATAACTTTTTCCCCAAACTAATATTACATTGTTTTTCTTGATTTTTTCTTATTGGTATTAAATTGTATAGTTTCTTCTTTGTTTTATCCTGATCTTCTAATTATATTTTACTTTATATATATATATATATATATATATATATATATATATATATATATATATATATATATATATAGAGAGAGAGAGAGAGAGAGAGAAATTTAAAATTTAGTTATATTCATATGTTAATAATATAAAATTTATATTCTTTTATGAACATAATTTCTAAATATATAAAATTTTATATCTGTATTTGTGATTTTCTCTTCTAAGAAACTTGACAGACAGAAGTAAAAACTAGGTAAAAGTAGGATTTGATTACTTAGCCCGAAAGGCACCCACTTGTCCATACCCATAATGCAATATTTCTGGATTCACTTAAAATATTAAGATTCCTTTTTAATCACATACGTATAAAAAAAATTACTTAAAAATATCAAAGATAAAAGCATCTTTTAACAAATATTGTAATCTCGTTTATAATAGATTTCTGAATATAAGCTAAAAAAACAGCAAGTTTGCTTCCGTATTTTTAAATTGTTTTTGTTGATAATGAAAACCTCGGGAAAGTTTGGAAAGAAGAAATCTCAATATTTTTTAATAATAATTTCCAAAATAAAATTTTCTTTCATTCTGTAAAATTAAATTAGAATTAATTATGAATTTTTCAATATCTACCAGATAAGATAATAATGGGGCCGCTGTGGATTGGTTGGTTAGGACATTGTTCTCGTTACCTAAAGGTAGTGAGTTCGAATCCCTGCTTAGCCGAAGATCAGTCGTGTTCACTAATGGCGACTGGGGCACGTAAAATCTGTCGGGTCGCAATGTCCTCCATGTTCCCATTACAAATTAATACCATTCGGGGTGGTTGGAGCCAGGCTTTGGGTCTTCACTGGTTTCAAACTCTAAATTGGAAGATTCAGATGGTGCTGCCATCTCTGAGCCAAAAGTCATACTTCCACCTTCGTATGAGGGTGCTCTATTGAAAAACGGAAGACGCTCTCTCTGACTTCATTCGCCTAGTCTCAGACGGGCGGGCTTGGCGTGTCATCAAAAAACAACAAACAAACAACAACAATAAGATAATAATTAAAGTCTAAGAATCAGCATTATATTCTTTTCCACTCAGCATTAATAAAGCAATTTAAATGCTTTTTCAATTTAAGTATCTAAGAATTATTATTATTATATTGTTTTTCCCCTTAACACAAATATAGCAATCTGAAAGATTCTTTTTCAGTAATTAACAAAAGCCCTTGTAAAAAGATCTAGGAATTATTGATAAAAATGTTTTCTTGCAATTATAAATTCCTTATCTTGTACTTCGTAGTAAAATATTTTTTTGAGTTGTCACTTTTGTATACTATATTATTTTCATTTTATTAATCATTATGAAAATGATTACATAAATTATTAATTTAATAATTTTTAACCTTTATTTTGGCAAGTTGTGCGGGAATTCGTTACTGAGTTATATTCCTTATGATAGCTAAATAGGAAAAATAATTAAATACCATATATGAGTTCCAATAAACAGGGTGATTCAGCTCGTCAGTGACCAACTTTGAGGATCGATAGAGCACACCTAGACGAACATTTTTGAATAGGGAATGTAGGGTCCCTGACGCGATGGTAAGTTCTAGAAGTTTTTCTAGAAGTTCTATAACAAATAAATGATTCAAGATTCTATATTTTATTTGAAGTTACTAAAACGTCTGTGGTAATTAAAACATTTTAATCTACGAAATTATAGCACTAATTTCAATTCTTAGAAGAAATTAAATGGGTAAGCATGATGAAATGGCTAATAGAGCTTTTTCTAATTAAAAAGGGGAGAAAATGCCTTTTGGTTGCCATTATTAATTATGTTCCCAGACATTTCGAACCTTCTGGAAGTTCAAAATCGTCGTGTATTCCACCCATTTCCTGACGTAACTACGATATTAATGACGTCATTTCTTCGGATGAGTTTTAAGTTTTGCTCTAATACAACCCACATTATGTGGCACTGGGTATATAAACTATGACTTCTTTATTCGAAGCCTTCAACAGTTAGGAAGTTTGACTAATAGAAATTTATGGCTTCGGCCAACTTTTATTTTATATTAATATAATTTCGGGTAAAAGATAACGATATTGACTTTTCAATTTTAAGATTACTTTTATCAAAAAATGGGAAACAACAAATGCAATCTTTCAGAAATGCATTGTAACACCGATGGAAAGATTTGATTTCATATTTAATAACTTTATAAATATATATAATTATCATACGATTCGAATTTTCTTCTTAAGGCTAATCACTTTATTGCTTTAAGAAAATACGAATTAAAGCTATCAAGTTCCTCCCGAATACTTATTGTACAATTTCTGATACAATATTTCATACTATATAAGCTAAAGAAAAGACATCTGATTTAATTACGATTTATATCGGCATGCCGAAACTAAAAATTTTCCAATACATGTTCAACTTCTGTTTTCACTGCATTAAATGTCAATCTCGTCAGTTCACCAATACATGCTAATTCCTGTAATTTAATTGTAGGTTTTCGCCCGGGAAGATTATATATATATATATATATATATATATATATATATATATATATATATAAAGCATGCAATGAATAAAATTTATACTATAAATTCAAAGTATCAAGCGTAAGATGATTCATATGGAATTGAGTAAAGAATTGATTGGAGCCATTAGCACCTTGCTAACAGAACATAAGAAAAATTAATAAAAAAAAGACACAACATACACTTTATGATTAATTTAAATCAGAAAGGATGATTTACAATCATTTTTCCTAGTTTATTTAATTTTTTTTATTTATCTACTAGCTAGATAATAAATAATATAAGCAAAAATAACAATAAAAGCAAGAATGCAACTTACCAAGCACTCCGATTCTTTCTGTGCAGAAATCGCACGGGGGGTGCACTGTAAAAATAAAAATTTATAAATAAAAACTAGTATAACAAAGGGAAGTAAAAAAGAAACAGGTTTTAATATTCCCATAAAATTCCACCAATACATAGAAAAAGTTTATACACACGAGAAAGTTTCATAATAAAAACTTACTTTTTTGGAAGTTTATCATAAATGCAAAATGATTAGTTAAAAATCAATTTAAAGTGTATTTAAATGATGTAATCAAAATATTTGACTTAAAAATCATCTTTTGCAAATCACTGTATAACAGAAACTTCAAAAATAGATTTTTACAGGTTTTAGAGTTAAAATACAGAAGTAGGAAGAAATTGTGCTTTAATTGTTACAAGCGTCTTAAAAAAATTTAAAATCAAATGAACTTTCAATTAATTTTTTTTTATTATTATTTCAGTAGCAAGAAATTGACTATTTAAAAGTAACATCTTGAAGTTGTGGTACTTACTGATCCAAAAGAATTTAATCAAAAATTAAAATAAAGAAAGAATCTAACACAAACGTTTAGAAATTAAGGTTGATTTTTTTTTTTTTGTTAAATAGATAATGAATTGGACAAGTCTAGCTAGCAATTACTTTTTCCATAGTAACATTCATAAAACTGAAAGCTTTTTAAAAAAACTTAAATCTTGTAAAGTTATTCGTATTTCTTTAATTTTTTAACTATATTAAATTCCACAGCATGTACCGTCGATTCCTTTAATGGACAAATATTTAAATTACGAATTAAGTTCTAACTTTAAAAAAAAAAATTTTTTATAAAAAACTATTAAATTTAAGAATTATGATGAAATGTATTTAAATATCCTAAATGACCATAATTACAGGAATTTCTCGCGAACCATTTTAATGAAATTTCTCATTCATGAATAAGACGTTTGACGCATTTTGTGATAAAAATGTTAAAAAAAATTTATGCATAACCTAATTCTTTTTCATTAAAAACATTCTTTGCCATATATTAAAAACTTGGATTTAAAAAATTTTAAAAATATGGAAGATTAAAAAGTACTTACATCTCTGAAGGGTGGAGGTTTGGCCCGACATGATCTGTAATATAAGCAATAGAATGTTAAAATATGTCTAAAATACAATTTTGAACTTAAAATATTTTTGTAATTAAGTTTTTTTTTTTTAATTTAAATCAAATTTATTTTATTTAATAAATTTCAGAGAAAAAAAAGAATGCAGTGTAACAAAATAAAAGAAGTTTTGTTATTACATTTATAAAAACTAATTTCAAAACTACAGTAAAATTTTATAGATGCTAATTAGCACTATTTGATTAAAAGTTATTGGTAATTTTGAAATTTTTGTTTCAAAACATTAATTTCAAAAAAACGCATTTTCAGTGCAAGTTCAATCCAAGATCTATTATAAAAACAATCGTTTTACTACTGAATTATATCACATTATTCAAATTTATACAATTCTTTACTCAAAATTATCAGAAGTTAAAGATGAGTTGAAATTATGGTAAGTATTTATAATAAAGTGCCCAAAAAATTAAATATCGCAAATACACACTTTTTAAAATTGCAAAAACTAGTAATTCAGGTTGACCTTACATTGTATCTTACTAAACATTATTGCAATGAAATAATGTTATCTTCTATCTAAACTTAGAATGCTCAGAGTGGGGCAGGAGTAAGTCACTCTTCAGAGTGATAATACCCATGTTCAATACCCCATGCATTTCTGAACAATGGGAGATGGATATTGCAATATCGCGGGATGCACATATTCAGGTTGGTTCAACGGGTTTTCTAGATGGCGACATGTGAATAGGACCTACTATATCAAGTTACACTGAGAAGGAACTCTTGGAGGAAATAAAAATATTTTTACCAATCGATTTAAAACCTGGCTGGCAGCCTAGTGGTTAACGCTCTTGCATGGCGTGAGTTCGAATCCTATTTCGGCTTGCAATGTTTGTAGTGATTCAGAATCCATTTCATGCTGTATGTCCCGGTCAAATTAGCTCTTGAGTGCAAAGAGTGACACAGTTGAGCGACAAACAAACCAATCGATTTGAAATTTCGCAATTTTATATTTATTTTCTTTCTGAATGATTTTTTAAATTTTACTCAGAAAAAAATCTTTTAAATTTTATATTTAATCTTTGATTTGTTTTCTCCAAATTCTCCAATGAAAATAACTCTACACACCAAGCTTAAGACTTATGAGAGTCAAATAATAAATTTAAAAAATATTAAAGTTTACACCAAGACCATTAAAGCTTTGTAGCTCTCAATTTTATTTTCTCTTTGTAGTTTATCAATTAATAACTAAATATAGGGAAAACAAAGCAATAATGCTGTATCTAATACAAATAGGCAGCTGCCTCTTTAAAAAACACTTAATGAATGTTATTTCTTGCATATTAATATGCAGCTGTACTTTACCGATTATTTTCAAGTCATCGTTTTCACACACAATAAGCATGCAGCTGCAATTCTCAAAATATTTTAGAAAGTAGTCGTTTTCAGACTTGTTTTGATGACTGATGATTTTTATGACAATGTCATGTTTAGAAAAAGCACTAATTAATGCAATAGAAAGTCTGAGTTTATAATATAAAAGCATTAATTATAAATACAGCTTTCAAGTGATAATTTGTTTACATTATTCGATTGAAAATCTCTTTTGAAAGCCATTCGAATATTAATGAGTGCATTTCCTGTTATACTTTTACCCTTTTGTTATCCTCAAAAAGTAAAGTCTAAACTCTTCCCCCCCCCCAAATGGCGCAAGATTCGATTAACTATTTAATTTCAGAAGCTAAAATAAAAGTACTCTGTGTAAAGATTTAAAGAATATAAAACCTGAAATGCATATATTTTCACACACATTAAAACTTCACACACACAACGCAATTATTAACATAAGTAGATAGAATTTAGAATTTTTATGCTAAAATTGAGTTATGAGGATTTTATTTTAATATTTAGTATATTTAAAGCAATACATTACAGGTACTTTTAAACAATTGGATTTAACACTAGGTGTTTCAATTTAATGATTGCGTACGTAGATAAACTTTGTAAGCTTATTTTTAGTTTCAGAACAGGCAAGTTTTTAAAGTAATGTTTCCCGTAACAGTTGGTCAATGAAAAATTAAAATATTAATTAAAAAGGAAACCTAAAAACTTCGTTTAAAAAATAGTTTACTCATTTTTTCTAACTTCAAAAAAAAAAAAAAAAAATTAGTATATCTATAATCCAATATTAATTTTGGCTCTTGATGATTTAATTGGATTTCACACATTGTGAAATTGTTATGCGAAACATTTTAAATGAAGAGGCTATATTTTCCATAAATTTTATGGAGGCATTTATTAGGTGAAAGTAGAATCTAAAGAATGAATATAACTTGTCAATGTAGTATGCGTAATTTTAGTGTTACTTAAAACATTTAAATATTATTTTTCTAACAAACACAATAAATACATTTAAATTTTGATTAAAAAAATTTTTTTGATAATATTTTTTATTACTTTACACATTTGGCAAAAAAGATTTTTTGAAAAATTTAAAATAATAAGATTGATTTAAATAATATAAGCGCCACCCAGAACTAACTCACAAATGTCAAATGGAATTACTCCAGAAATTAAGTGAAATATAATTTAATGTGCATCATATTTATGAATATAATAAATGAAGTTTATATACATTTATGAACAACTAAAAATTGTTATTAAATAAATTTAATAAAGTTAAATTTTGAACAGGTTGAATGTTTTTTATTTGATGGATAACTTAAAAGTAAATTGGATTATTGTAACTAAATCATCATTGTCTAATAAAATTGCATATTGGATATGTTCTAAGACCCTTGTTGTCTTGTGTGATAAAGCAGACCAAAAAAAAATACATAGACTTGTAGATAATTTATGCTCAAAATTTGCTTATTAAAGCACTTTTCCTTGGGATAATAAAGATAAAACATCATTTGAGTTCTAATTTTCTGAATTTTTGTTGATTTTCTGAATTAAAAGTTTATACCAGTTTGCGATGATACATATATTTTTTAAAGCGTTATTCTGAGAGTTAAATAAATTAATTTTGTTGGAATTAATTTTACTAATGGAATTAATTTTACTAATAAATAGTAGTTTTATAGAAGTATTCGATATAGGGTGATATAATTACATTGTAATAATAACAATAGTAGGTTAAAATATGTGCTGCATCATCGTATAAAATCAAAAATTGACTCTATGTTTTTTCTGTTAATGAAATTTGTCTTCCATTCTTCCCCAAATAGGTACTTCTCACACCGATGTATTTGCACTTGTTCACAAAGCATGTTTTTTTTTAACGATGAAATTTAAAATTTTTAAAATATTATCAATCTTCTCCTTTCTTTTTATTCATCAGGAATCTAATTAATGTCCATTTTCTCTTATTATATTCCTTTCACAACCTTTGAAGAACCTTGCACAGTAACAAACAACTTTCACAGAAGTTTTTCAATTTCCATAAAATAATAATATTTTAATTACTTTAAGAATTTTATAAATTTAAAATTATGAAAAAAAAATTATTTACATTTATTTAAAAATAAAGTAATAATTTTATTTAAATTGTTTGATTTTTGACAAAGTACATTTTTATTGCAACAATACTATTATTACAATTTAAATTGTTCATTAAAAAATAGGTTATGTTCTTCAAAAACTCAACATTAAATCCGAAACTAAGTTTTCCACTAAAATATAAAAATACATAATTTAAAAGTATTGAAATACAAAGTAAAAGTTACTAGCTCTCTAAATAAAATGATTGAATATTAACAAACTTTGGCCTGCATATTAAAATAGAATATTAAATACAATGTAAATAGTTTTCATTTTAAAATAAAGATAAATATTGAATAGTACAAATTATCCTATTTTTTAATTTAAATTATCTATAAAATATTTAGCTTTTTATTAAATCAACATTTAAGAAAAATTGCTGATTTAAAAAAATATAAATATGTTATACTTATTTTATTTTAGTCATGTAGAAAAGGTTCACATAATGATAGTAGCTATTTCTGTCAAAAGATAGCACCACCACTAAATCTCTTCCATGTGTGGCGGACTCGCACAGAACTCCATTTTGTTTGATGTCATCCGCTCATCTCCGCTGTCACCGCATGATGTCATTTCGCTCTCTTTTTAAAGGGAGTGGTGATGTTATTGTTGGTTGAAGATAAACTAGTTAAATAGTGCTTTTTATTTTATGTTTTTGTTTTGTTTGCATATTAAAATGTTGAAGTAAAATTATGTGTTTCCTATTTTATAAGAACATGTAAACACTTTAAAGTCAGTATTTTTTTTAACAATGTTAATTTTAGTTTTTAAATCTGAAAAACCACGCAAATTTTAAATGTATGTTATTATGTTATTTAAATTAATGTATTTGAAAAATATTAAGAAAATAAGCTTTTTTAAATAAAAAAATGATTTTTTTAAAATTTTCAATAAAGAAAACAATTGAAGTACACTAAATTTACAAATTTTTCATTTTTACGAACTCAACGAAATTTTTCATAAGGAATTTACGAATTCTACATAGTTTTACAGAAGGAAATGAAAAACAGAAGGAGCAATTAAAAAAATGAACTGTAAAATATGTATTGTATTCTGTTTTCATTAATAAAATAAAATGTAAAATGAATTTTATTTCAAAAAAGTAATAATATTGCTTAGCATATTATATATGTTTCCCTCAATCTTAATTTCTTTTAACTGAAATGTTATAATTTATAGAAATTAATATTTTAAGATTATAAAACAATTTGAATAGATATTACTTATAATGTAATAGAATCTCAAAATCTGTGAATACATTTTATCAAGTAAGTGTAATATTTTTAGAATGTTTTTAAAACAATGCACATTAGTATTACGTTGAACATCCATCAAAACATAGTTTTTGTCAGTCTTAACGTAAGTAATCTATCAATTTTTTTAATAAAAAAAAAAGATTTTAAATTATACTATTTATGAGATTGAATTTAAATGAATGGGAAAAAAATTATGTCAACTTAGAGCATTATTTACTGCAAAATATTCAGTATAGGAAATTGATGAAGAAGGTTCCACAGCTAACATATATTTCTGTGTATTTTTAAACTAGTAATGCTAACTAAATTATAAGTATTCTCATAATCACCACACACATTTATCTGAGTAGTATAATTATAGCATCTGAGTTTAGAGTTAAACTGCTATACAATATTCAAAAGAAGAAATTTGCGAAGCATATATTTTTTGTGAAGAAAATTAATTTAAAATGTGAAGTCTTGTATCATATATTTTATTTAAAATTTTTAATTCTCTAATTTTAATAAGCGTAAAATAAAATATAACTATTAAAAACCATATAAAAATTGCAAAATTCAATAAAAATATGTTGTTAGTATTAATAGTAGTAAAGTTCAATAATAATAGTTATAAAAGTAAATATGTTTTTAGAATTGTCTAACTTAAACCTAGACATGTTTGGTTAATAACATAATATCACCAAATTAGAAATTATTTTTGAAATGACATGAGGAGTATTTTTCTCAATTTTATATAGTATAAAAGAACACAAATCAAGAAGTCAGACCAATTCAATAACTTTTGCTAGACAGATTTGTAAGTGATAAATTTCTGCAAGGAAAGAAGTTCAACAGTTTTAGATACAAATATAAATTTATTAAAGTTCAGTAAAATTTATTTCGGTAATCATATGTTTCTAAGAGCAACATTATTTGTCAATAAAAGCAATAAATTTAAATGATTAATTTTATTATCTGTACTCAATGACCAAGTTTTAAAAAATTTACATCAGTTATCACTGAAGTTAATAAAGGAGCACAAAATCCTTCTTTTATGCTCCTTATTTTAAAGTCAATCCAAGGAAGAGAAAGCTGGATGACTGGGATTTTAGGGATTGCAATAAGTACTGTCATGACCTTGGTAGAGAAACTAGAGATTATGAAGCGAATTTTTCATGTTATTGAAACACTATTCGCTAATTAATTATAACAATACCCGTATTTGATTTCTGTTTGGAAGAATCAATAAAAATCACTGTATTTTCTTGCCATAACGATTTTTAAACTTGGTGAAATAGCTAACAAATTATATCTTTTTGCAATGATTTAATCTGAGAAGGGAGACTCGAGCAACTAAAGGAATTTTTTATTGACACTTCTGATCAATCTGTTGGAGCTTTTAATATGCATGACGTATTAATTCCTTGCTGGTTGAGCCGCCTTTTGGCTCTGATGGCCAGGAGATAATTACGATTAATTTCATTGTAAACCAGCCTCCACCAAACTGAAGCCCAAGGAGATAGTGATTTTCTACAGTTCCGAATTTACATTCGGAGCTGTAGCAAATCACTATCTCCTTGGCGAAGTTAAAGGAGTGAAAATATATGACAGCCATAATCCAGACTGGAAACAATAATGGATTTTACGATCTGAAGATGAGCAGTACGAGCACCTAATATATTTCCTGCAATACCTTTTAAGGCATTCAACGTTTTGATACTGCTGCACTCTTTTCATTAAAAATGATAGCAGAAATATAAATTTTGCAAAAATGCAATCCCAAAACGCGTATACTCTTAAGCCAGTCTTCTGACAGCTAAATGTCATGACACGAATTTCAAGGATAAATGGTAGTTGTATGTCAGAGAGAAATAACTTTTTAAGACATACAAAATATTAGAAACGCTATAAAGTATCGATCAAAATTTTGAGCTTTCACCTAAGCAAAACCAGAAAGCATTTTTGATTTAGGATTAAAAAAAATCTGGCAAACAGAAAATAGCAAGAGGGGAATCCTAATTTTTATGCTCAGTGGCCAAAAGAACAATTGCTATTTTAGACAAAAATATTGATATAAAATATCGGTATTATCAATTTTAAATAAATTATTTTGAATATATATGTATCCAGTTTCATAACATATTAGGAGTTTAAAAGCAGGATGTCTAATAGCTTTGATAAAGGTTCAGATATAATGAATTATTCTTGGATTCAGATTATGGTAAATACGAAGTTTTTTGTAAACATGGATACATTTATTAATTTAGAAGACTTCCTTATCAAAAGTTGCTTTTGGCATTTATTTTGTAAACATTTTGTAGGTTTGACATTAAAAACATGTTTTATTACCAAGAAATTTAATACACCAGTTTACTAGCTTAATATTTAATCACTTTCTCATTTATGCAACATGATCTAGTAAATGAAAAAAATGAATAAAACAATTAAGTTTCATGGAATTATTCCTATAATTACAGAATTATAAATTGAAGAATGAAAAACAAAACGAAATTGTTTGAAAATTTCAAATCTACAACTGTACGACATTGTTTCGGTCATTCATTATTAATTAATTTTTTTTTCTAACACATTTATCAGAAAAAATATCTCAAAATTTCCTACCACACACACACACAATTGAAATTTCCACAAAAAAATTCTGCCCATTCCAAACTGTTTACTATTTTTTGGGTTTTGTTTCGACTTGAATGATATCACATTTACAAGTAATGAGCAAAAACTTAGTATACAATTTATAAAAACTTGAATATATATATATATATATATATATATATATATATATATATATATATA